>JAPYYV010014696.1:0-15831 GCA_030522625.1 Copidosoma aretas
CCCCCCCCCGCGCGCGTTTTGTACACTGGAAGCGGTAAATTCTCGGCCGCGCGCTCGAACGAAAACGTCATTGACACGGGACGCGGCCGAAATATGCTGCCTCACCCGGACACCCGTCCGCACACGGCAACGCGGCCACGACGCGTGCCTCTGTGTACACACACCCCTGCGACATGTCCGACAAACTCCGCGAGTCACAGCACGGGAGTCGAGTACTGTTACAGCGAAGCGCCTCTTCACAAGCCGGATGTGCGCACAAACGCGCGCTGCTATCTTGATTTTCGATCCCGCGTCTTGGGGTAGTAGGATGCGCTGCGTCGTTTGTGCGGAAGGGCTGATCAACTCGGGCGAGCGTCACGCCGTGGTGTTCGAAGGGAAGGGGGCTCTCGCGAAGAATCGCTGATAGCACCGAAAAGTATTCATTATTTCTTTTTCGCCGTTGGACTCCTATCGTTGGAATTCCTCCCCATCGGTGGATTTTTGTACGCGTCCGTCGGTGGTGAGATGCGTAATCATTCTTATTACGATCGTTTTCCAACTTATTTCTGTACAGGTTGGATAAACTAATACTCTTTTTTTTTCCGTCAAAAATGCTCGTTACGGATGACAACGCGACTGACAATCAATATTGGTCCATTGACTTTTTCTTTCCTCTTCCCTTTTCATCGAGTTATTTCCCCGTGAATTGAGATCAAGGCACTTTACGCTCCGTCGTCCGACCCGATTCGACCGTTTCCACTTAGTTTCGTGTCGGACGACGGGCTCTTCGGGGTTTCATCATGACAAACGCAATCGTGCGTACTTACCTTCCGAAGTAATGCACACGCTATCCGCAGCCACCTCGAACGAGGCTCGATAAACGCCCGCACGACACTCGCGTCGCCGCACGGAGGATCTCGGGCAATGCGCCACCGATCGTCGGCACCGTGGGCGATGAACCCGTTAAAGCGCGCCACCGGCTCCGGGCCGCGAAAAAATCGACTCCGAGCCCCCGTCGCGGGCACTCGATCGCGCGTTCCCTCTCGCACCGTCGCCCCGGTTTTTCGTTCGGCGGAGCACGCGGACAAGGGTGAAAGGGCGGGGGGCGACTATCTTAACCAGCGACGCGGGCCGAGATTCCGGGACTTGCCGTCCCGCCAACGTTTTCCGCGCCCCGCTGGATCTCAGCGACCCGAAGAGGAGTTTTGGATGATTTTTTTTGTTTTTTGGTCTTCCCGAGTGCGTGGAGAGGTTGTTGAGTTGTCTGCGGCGGATCGTGTCGGAGAAGCGATCGGACGGAGAGGAGTGAGAGGAAATTTCTTGGGATGAGCCGTCGAGGGCTCGCGAAAAGCAAACTTCCGGAGGGTCACGATTACCGCTCGGAACGAAGCGAGGATCGGTGCGTGGCTGAGCTTGCAGCGTTTCTTCGAGGTGGATGATAACGAGGCGAACGCTTCGGAATTCGTTGTGACACGAATGTGTAATGCACCTTTTTTTTTTAAAAAACTGGAATATTTCATAATCGCAACTTTTTACAGGACAGTGCTTGATAACATTGTTTTCGTCGCGATGCATGTATGTGAGAATACAGTTTGAATATTCGAGTGATTTAATACGGAAACGGATTTATCGAGTATTGTTTTGTAACTGGTAATAAAAAGTATAGGTTATTCTGGCCTAAATAATCCGTTATATTTGTAGGAAACATTTACTATTTGTGCTTCATTTCTGTTTAAAGAGCAAGAGAAACTTCTTCAATTATCATAGACGGCTAATCTATGCTTCGGCTCGATCGGATAATAGTAGGTTAAACGTGTATTGGTCGTTAGGTCGGGGAACGAGGAGCTAATTAGCTGGCGAAATAAATTGTTTGGCTTTCGTGTGTATAGGATCAACGGTGGCTTATCCATGAACCCCGTGTGAATATTCATGGGTTATTATCGCGTATAATTAATGTTTTGACCACGAAAAGCACAACGAGCTTACTTTTACAATGTTATCTAGCATAGCCTTGTAGAGCCAAACTGATCTCATAATAACTTTACTACGTACATATAGTATGCCCCCTATTCATATATTATCTGGTGAAAAAAAAAACTTTGTGCTTCATTCATACCAAAACTTTAAAGTAATGTTACAAGACTTTTGTAAAACTCACGTATATGCCTACGGCCAAGACATGACTGTGCTCTCTAATTCTGAAATAATTGAAATGCTTATTCATCGGCTCTTGCTCTATAGCTTAAGTAATTAATATCCGTGAGACTCGTTAAATAGTTTTAATACTGCGATAACACATACAGTTATAAAGTACAGCGTACCTACTTCGTACACGGTCTAATGTTGCTGAGGGTATGAAATTCTAAATAATCCGCAAAGTCACTGCATTATTCAATTACATTATACACTTTTGATGGACGCACATCTTAGTGTATATAGGTATGAAGGTGTTCAGTCCACTTTTTTGACATGAACAAAAATTGACAGGGATAGAGCACGTCAAAGTTTCGGAGTGGGGGTAAACTACGTCACAATTTCGTAGATGTTCCACGAGTTTTTGTTTATGTTAAAAAAGAAAAGATTCGTGTCAAATATTTTTTGATGATCTTCCTGACGGACCCAATAAATTGAAAAAAAATTTTCGATGCAAATAGCCAATTTAGAGTTAAAAGAATGTTCTCGATTCACAAAATCAGTGTAATGAAAGCGTTGATGGCTGCATGTGAAAAAAACAAAAAGTTGGCTGTATTATTGTGAACGCACGTAGATGCGCGGAGAGAAAATTCACGAATATTTTTGATGAAAGGGCACGAAACAATGCGCGTGTGTCACTATAGTTATTATTCGTTAAACGAGCGGAAAGGAGTGGTACGGCATGACAAAAGAACGGGAACAGCCGAGTTTTGTATGATAATATCGTACAAGTCACGAGGGGCCAATTTTTTTTTTCAACCTTTACTCCGATGCTGTGTGCGAAAGATCGAGCTACCTATGGTAGTGTAATACTATGATGGATTGAAACGTTTGCTCCAAATAGAAAATATTTAAAATTATTTGTACGAGTGCTGTATCAGTCAGTGAGATGTCAGAACATTTTTAATTTTTAAAATTATTCTTCCTGATATTTTGTAGCTTGGTGCGCGTGCAAATTATTTGTTTGGAATATTTTGATTCTTTCCACGTTAGAGAAAATTTAGTCAATATTTACACATAATCCTCTTTTTTAACTAATAAAAGTTTGCGTAAAAGTTTAGCACTTTTTTTAGAAAGCACATTCATTGTTTTTTATAAATAAATACATTAGTAGTTTTTGTCACAAATGTGCATCTCTCCAGGGCGGTCCAAAATAGATAAATATAGTTTTTCCAAAATAAATCTCTCCTAAAAATTGTGTGCTCTTAATTTTTAAAATCAGCTGATGAGATATCATATTAAATATTTTTATTTTATTTATTTTTTTTTATTTACGTAGTTTTTTTAATAACCCATGGATAATCTTTTCACACATATTTTTTTCAATTTTTCCAATAGTCGATTGAAAGTGAGGGTCAGAGATAAAAAATATGTTCCAAAAGGTTTTTCCATCAATATGATTGAGTGAATAAGGCAGTAACATCGTATAAAACTCTTTTTACTTTTGGGTACAATCAATAAATTCGTATCAAGTCACTGATGATAAGCACAGCATTTTACTTATTGTAACATATACGCAAGCGTACATTAAACCGGTCAAAATAGACAGCTGCTCAGGTAATAATACCATCTAAGTCGGATCCTGTAATTAGTATAATAACAGTAAGATGTCAATGGCACTTAACTTTGACGTTTATTACTGCGACCCTACAAATTATGCTGGATAGATGAGAGCCACCGAGTAATCTAGATGGCCCTGTAGAAAATAGGTAGCTGCAATTGCTCAACTACGAATAGTCCAAACCGTTATTATGTATTATATTTTTATCATTTTCAATTAGGAATTCTATAATTCATAGCCGAATGGACACCTGCGCGCCATTCCTGAACTACCTCAATCCAGTTTTTACCTTCCCATTGCTCGATTTTTTTCATTGTCTCCCTAACTTTATCTTCCCATCGTCATTTTGGTCTACCTAACGGTCTTTCTTGTACTGGTTTTTCTACCATGAATCCATGAGCATTTCTATTGTTGTTCATTGGTGCTACATGACCAGCTCACAGCAATTCACGAGCTTTTATAACTTGACATAACATGTTCGGTTCCCCGTAAAGCTTCTGTACCTCGGTATTATGTAATATTTTCATTCTCTGATGGTAATTTCGTCTCACTTTGCCCACAATTTTTTCTCTATACTTTCCGTTCAAAAACTGCAAATTTGTGTTCTTCGCTTTTTTTTAATGACCACGTTTTGCTTCCGTATAATAGTACTGGCAGTGATAGTTTTATAAATACGGATCATGAGATGTTTCAAAATAAGTCTTGATTTTAAAAGGTTGTAGACGCCGTAAAAACATGCATTGGCCGAGTGCAGTCTTTGTTTGATTTTTTCTGCAGAGGCGTTCCTATCATTGATAATGATCCCTAGATATTTAAACTTAGAGACCCTTTCAAACGTTTTCACTGCTATTTTTAACCGTTGGCTTTGCTTATTTTCTTTATAGAATGTACAGTATACTACTGTTGATAACATATTTGTTCTTTCCTTCACTGAATTCTAATGCTACCTCCTTTGATCTCTCGATGACAGTTGAGTGGCAACGAAAGAGACAACATACATAGATGCTTGAATTTATTTAACAGCATCTCTAATAAAGTGGTGATTCTATTACTTTTTACAAGGGTGCTGAAAAGTGAGTAAAAACTTCAAATTCATGGAAGTTTGTGATGCTTTGATTGCGGTTGGTGACAGTTATTATATAGATTGTGGTCATGGAGATGCCGGCCAAGTTAACAGCGAAACTTTTAGAAACGGTAGTAATAAAATTAGAGAAAATAAAGGTATAAATGACCTAAAAACCGTGAAGACTTTAAAATTCATTTGTGACTATGTATGTTTTTCATCATACCAAACATTTCCACAAACTTACTGACTTTTTAGCAACTACAATGACAGTACATCAACAACAACGCCTAATCCTACTTCAGAACAAATCAAAGCTAGATCTAGATTTTAAAGAGATCTAGAAGAGGTTCGTAAGCAACCATACCGTAGAATTTAGCTCTCAGGCATTGGGCTGACCATCATAGACGTCTTTAACCGATAATGAAAAATGGAAATAAACAATAAGAAGAGAAAAACCGCACAAGAAGCAAATATAGATCTCAATAAATTACGAAACACTAGAAATATTTATAGTACGTACGTCAGTAAAACCGGTTCGTAACTGCACTCGTATTCCTTAGCAACTGCGTGAACGCCAGCAGTAATACATAGTTCGTCGGAGCAAGCGAATGGATTGTTTCTCTTATTTAAAACATGATTAATAACGTACACATGGTAACATATATTTTAATTATGCAGTGGTTGATAGATTTAATGCATGACTGTGATGCTGCTGCTCTAGTTGAAGATAGTCATCTTTATTACATAGATTTTTGCGGTGATGATAACATTATTAACGATAGTGATAGTGGCAGCATTAATGTTAGCGACGATGATAGCTATGACGACTGCTATGATGCTGATGTCAGAAAATACAACACAACAGAGATTTATGATAGGTAAGCGAATGCACTTTTGTACAGTTTCATAGATGTGTTTAGTTTATGCAAGTACGTTCTCTGAGTTTTCAGCATCCCTTTTGATAGAGAATCAGCAAATGCTGGACTTACTGCGGAACAAATCAAAGGTCGATCCAGATATCACCCCTTTAATCCATTCTATAATATTCCTAAATGTTGGTTAATCACGTGTTATATTGGTGGAGGTGGCGCGGGAATCGTTTCTGCTCACAGATGTAAGGCTGATGAAGTGTGGGTTCACGACGCTTGTCGTCCGCGTGACTGAAGACTTTAACTCTTAAAAATTGTTTCACTTAATTGGTAATAATGTTTTGTGTCAAAGATGCTTACGACTTATGTCCTGATAGTAGTCGGTATTTTGTAATAAGTTATTATCAACAACTTTCTGAAGGGCGAGTAAAACATATTCTGAATGAAAAAATATTAGTCGTTGAAGTTTGTGAGAGTAAGTTAACGTAATAATGAGAACAATCCATCTCAGTGATTTTGCAAGCATTTTATAAGTGTAATACATCGGTAGTACCTGTTTAGAATTAGTACTTGTGTTAGTATTTATTAGTATTTATACACATAATTGACAGCTGTAATAAATAGTATACTTTTACCAGTGATAATTGTCATTTCATTATATATTTGATATAATAACGTAGTCAATTGTCACCTCACCCACCAAACAGATTCTACTCGGTACGCTCTAAGGTGTTACCTTTCGTTATCGTGCTGCCATATGCTCGGACTTATAATGGCGCCCGTGTATGCTGTACAAGTGCTATGACTTGTATTTCATGCATGATAACACATATTTATTCCTGATATTGGAGACATTTTCTCGATAGTGCCACGTGACATTAAAAATTTCAATTAAACTTTGATAGGCTAATACTATATCTATTAATACACGGCACTTAACATACGTATTAATATATTTTGTTGTATTCAATCATTTGAAGTTAATTTGATATTATTATTATGGAATCATAATTGTTGATTAATTAATACCTTTTGTATTATAATTCACGCTGGATGAATTCGAATGATTTATCTTGAATTTTGTTCTTTATTTTTTTATTTACAGCCTGCATGCTGTCATGTGTATGAAGGCATTATTCTAATATAATTGATTTATTTTATTTAACATTTTATTTAGTTATTCTTTACTTAATTTACTTATTTAATGCATCAACAATAAATTATGATGTATTTAAATATCCTATACAACTCATCGCTGGAATATACAACTGATACACCAATAATGGATAAGGTAGGGTAAAGTATAATTATATTTGCGGTTGGGAAATACCTTCCAGTACGCGGGATCGTTTGATTTGCCAATCTGAGTTGGTGATGATAAACACCCATACCACTTATTCTTTCCTACCTAATCATAATGCAAGGGAAATGTTGGAAGGGTAAATTTATAACGTTGTTGAATACCATAAAATCATGAACTTTTATAACGGAGACATAGTGTCAGTTAATTCCGAATATAGTCATATCACTCACCCATGACCTGAACAATCATGAACAATCAATTAAAACGATAAGTATTTATATAAAACATAGAACCTATATTTTTTTGTACGTCTCAGCTGTGCAATACAGTTTAGAACGTCACAAATACACTTTTTTTTCAATATAGTATTTATTGCAAGTGTACTAGTTTTGAATCCAAGCGTTCGTGGCACATTTTTTAATTTAAAATAATATTACATTTTACAGTGGTTTTTATAATGATTATAACCACCTCACAGTCCAAAGACTTTAGATTTCTATCCCGTGTAAAAAAAAAGTCTGGCTTTGGTCTGGTAAAAGTCTGGATCATGTGCCGCTAGTCTTGTTCAAAGTCTAGCTGAAGTCTGGCTAATGAGACTATGCCAGACTCTTCCGTTCAAAGTAATTTAAACACAATACAACAATACAACATTATCGATTTAATATAATTTGTGTAAAATGAGTATTTTACAGCTAAAAAAGAACAAAAAAAAGACTAGTAAGATGCAAATAGTTTATTAATTACTTTCATTCAATATATTTACAATATTTAATGATAACTCAGTTTTTTAAATCAAAATTACAATACATATTGAGTCTCTTTCAACTCCTTTTACGACTTATTTCAATAAGATAAGTATTATCTCTACTAGTTATTGTATCGCGTACAGTAAATTTTGAATATATTTTATTGATACATGTAAACAAAATTTTGATCTTCCTCAACCAATAAATGGATAAATGGTTAGCGAACATTAAGAAGATTACAATGGTAAGCGTTTTCAACACTATATTTATTAATTATTGCGTATACTTTGCAAATAGATAAGATTATTGTCACCGACTGTTTGGATGGGAAATGAAGATTTTTCGTTAAATGCGAATACAGGAATTCAATTTGAAACGCAATCGTTAGATAAATAAATGCATCAATAATTTAAACCTTCTGGCCGAATACAAAAATTAATTTAAAATAATACATAATCCAAACAAAAATGTTAATAGCACGTTCCAGTGAAATTTTGTGTAGTACAGTAACAATGAAAATCACCAGAAGAAAACATTATTCGAATCGGCAGCGGTGAGGATCCCACGAAGCGACGACAATTATCACGCTCGAAACTGACGACTCCTGGTTTTGCATTAGCACCGAGGCGCGAACTTTCGTTAGAAAATCCCAAACGAGCACAGCTCCAGCATCAGCACCGCGAACGAACAATCATCACAGCGGGTGAATGGCAAAGGATCAAACTTACTTTTGCACGCCTGTGCGCAGGGACGGAAATTCACCCGGCTGATGAATTTCTCAGCGCAGTCTCGCGAATTTCAGCCCGAGCTCGCGTATAACAGCACGAATTTTACGAGCTGGGTACGATATCAAGGGGAGAGAGCTGCCGGAACTCTAGAAGCACACGAAGTGGCACTCTCGGAGGGAGAGTCACCCTTACCAAACGCTCCAATATATTTACGTGCCCTGCAGAGAAAAGGGTTGCGATAAGAATCAGGATATTGTTGAAAGAATCGTGGACACGATCGCGTAGTGAGATACTTTGTAGGGTTACTACATCGCATGATAATTTTTACCGCGCAACATCGTGAAATTTCTAATAATGCAAGTCGATTTCTCAAAAAGTATGGTGATATATATTACAACACTCTCCCCAGTGTGTCTATAAAGCTGTCAGCCCCTTCGCTATACGTGCACGCGTATCGGTGTCCCTCTCTCTTTCGTATTGTCCTGAGCTTTTGGGCTGAACAACTTTTCACGAAAGCCGATGGCAATAACGATATCCCGAAGAAGAAAATGCCACGGGGAATAAGCCTGCTTTTCCCACCCCCCCCCCCTCTCTTTTTTTTTGTCGGGTATTCACGCATCCGGCACATCTACGGCGCTGGAAAGCTCATAAAAATGACGACGAGCCACCCTCTCCTCTCGAGCGGTTGGGTATTGTGTACTCGTGATAAATTCTTGATAATCGTGGAAGCTCCGAAAAGCAGCAGCGGCAGCTGAAAACTGCTTTTGCCACTGCTCCGCGCGGGGAGAGGATGATGGAATTTAACGGTCGATTTAACGGCGATTATTTACTTCGAGGGGAAAAAGCGGCTCGAGGGTTCCCCCTTGGTTATTGTTTTTTTTTTTTTTTTTTTTTTTTTTTTTTTTTTTCCAAATTTTTTACTCAACGATCAAGGTGAAATTCGTCCAGGTCGGAGAGGTAGAAAAGTGGAGGGGGAGGAAAAAAAATCGACGCCAACATTGCGGAAAGCTTGAAACTTTTTTTTCTCAAGTCAGGAAAAAAAAAACTTCTTCAAGAAAGTCACGCGCTGTAATTGCTGCCATTATTATTAGCCAGCATAATCTGCGATCTGTATTACAACGTTGCGCAATAAACTGCCCTCGTTAATGTGCATTGTATATTTTTATGTTTTTCAATGTCGCAGGGTATTATTTATAATCGCTGTTGTTGCAGCATTAATCAAGTCTTCATCGGGGTAGTTTGAAAAAAAAAAGTGTTTGGAAAATGTAAGGGCCGCTAATTCGTAGAAACGTACCGTGCGCGTCTTAATAATCATAACAAGAATCAAATGAAAAATTTAGGAACCTCAGAATAATTAAATTCACAAGCCCGAAAAAAACAGAGCCACCTTTTTGCCACTAATGCACACGGCCGCAGTAGCTCGAAATAAAGGGATTAAGGCGAGCTAATGCGGAAATGAATAAAAAAAAATTACCCCTGAAAAAAAAGGGCAAGCAAACGGTCCACGCTTGCGATCACGAAGGTGTACCTGTACACGCTGCTGCGGAGGAGGGCTGATTAACATGAGCGCGCTGGTCGGATGCTTATCTCGGACACGCGATTCGCAGGTTTTTTTCACTAGCAGGCGCTTTAAAAAATAGTAAAAGAAGGACGTAACTGGGAGCATGGGAAAATGAAGGGTGAAAAAAAAAAACGAAAAATTTATCGCCTCCCGAGCTAATAGAGCCATATAGTGAGATCAGGATAGCTGTGGCTCTGACATAATGCACGGTTACCGTTTTTCAATCTCATCTCATTCTTTCCAACTTTTTAGCGTAAAAGAAAAATCCAATAAAATTTCTAATGCCCACTGATTCATTATTATTATTATTATTATTATTATTATTATTATTATTATTATTATTATTGTTGTTGTTTTTATTTCAAACAGCGCAACACGAAACCAAATACATCTACACGCATGAAAACGAGGTTGGGAGAAAAAGAGCGTAAAAAGCAAAATTTGATCGCGACTTTTCTGCTGCTGTAATAAACGGATTGGCTTATAATATGTGCACGTGCTTTTGGCCATCGTCGCGTCGGATAGACTGGATACTTCATATACCGGCCGATGCATGTATGCATATTTATAACATTGTGTGATTTAACTGTAGCCGCATATGATTCAGTGCCCCGGGGAAATAGCGTCACGTACGAACGAGACCGGATGTATACATTCAGATGTATATAAGGCTTGGAATCGGCTCGGGCACAGTCTGTACCACGCGATTTTGTGGGATTTTAAATTTTACGGACTCGTTGGTCAATCACGCGTTTTTGTCGTCAAGTAAAGTTGACGGACTTATCTGCGTAATTGTCTCCTGTACGAGTATACATCTACGCGCGGTGATTATACATTCAATTTAATAGACTACAGCTTGCTGATTTGTCGCCGCACCGGGGCGCGATTAATCCGTCCGCGCTAGTTTTTTGCATTGCTAATTTTTAATTATTGCGTTGCTCTTGATCTTTGCAATTTCATATTTATGACTTAATTTCCGACAAACACCCGCGCACGCCTGCTCGGCGGTGTCGTAAAATAGGTTGTCACGGGCTGCGTGCATGTAATTTCGTGTGAAATATGTTTTTCGAAAACTTGATTAAGTGCTTTGAATGTTTTTAATTATTATTATTTTTTTTTATTTACTCGATTCGGTGGAATAAATTTGTTTCGAGAAGTTTAATGGCGGTTCTTTTGTTGGCAATTTTTTGTTATTCATTTCTATTGATCACGCAGTACTTGGCAAACATTTTTTCAAACAAGAAATAGTGCAGTAAATGTTATGTAGATTGGAGTTTATTTAAAATTATTGGAACAAATATTCAAACACTTTTTTCCCCTTTATTTTCGTTTCTTTCAAAATTCGATGCATTATGCTTGTCCGGAAAAATTTCGTTCAACACTGTGCTGCACGTATAATTGAAAAAAGCTTCCTGGCACAAATAATGCATTCGATTTTTGGGAAAAAATCACATAGCGAAGTATTTAAAAAACTAATTCTGCCCAAGTTCGAACACACACTTGCCAATGCCTTCCTTGCACAAAACGTAACGATTCTAATCCATCCGTAGCATATAAGAAACCCACCCCTCAATCTCACATCAACCACACTCTTGGGGTACTAGAGCTTGAAAGAATTAACGTATTCAGTCCCCGCAGACCGCTAAAAGTGGAGTTTTCAAAACGCGCTACAGCCAATTACAGTAATATCATTTTACGTACCCTCGACCCTTCCACCTCCCGCTGCCGCAACAAATTCCTTCTGCTCAACCCCCCCCCCCCCCCCCCCCCCCCCCCCCCCCCCCCCCCCCCCCCCCCCCCCCCCCCCCCCCCCCCCCCCCGCCCCCCCCCCCCCCCACGCGAGCCGCACACAGCTGCCCGAGTTGAGCGTATCGAGGCATTGACAAAGCCCAACCGGCAGGCCAACAACGCGCCGTAACATCCTCTCGAAGCCATGTAACAACAGCCACGAACGAAAGAGCAAAGGCACGCCGGTATAATAGCCCGGGAGCACGAATCCTCGCTCGAGCTTGCGCTCTCCTCCGCTTGTGCTCCATTTAATTAAGGGTTACGCGCGCATGTGCATGCTCATGCTTGTACCTGCGTGTATATTGTATGGTATTCACAATTAGCATCGATCGCGATCCTGAAAGCAGCTCCGCGACCCGGGGTTCGGGGAAACGACTCTGGGGGGGGGGGGGGGGGGGGGGGGGGGGGGGGGGGGGGGGGGGGCGCGCCGTTCTTTGTCGGCCGAGTTATGATTTACCTTTATTGCATCCCCCTATAAAGCTGCCCCTCCCCGCTCTCTCTTTTCCTTTTCAGGCGAAAAGTAAGCCTCGAGGCCGCGGACGCTGCGTATATAATAATACATACCTATAGGCGGGAGTTTAAAAGGAATGAACAAATTCATCCATTCGCCGGGGGCTGCGAACATTGGTTTCCGAAACATTCATGATTTTCGTTTGTGATATCGCACGCGCGTGATCGAACCGAGTCTCGAGTGTCAAATTTTGCGTTTGACTTTTGCGTGCCGTGTCGGTCGAAACGACGGCCGACCCATGCTGCGCCTGAATCCGCGATGGCTCTTGTTCCGCACTGCACCACTGTACTACGTACTTGCCATACCTGTATGATATACATCATTGGACAGCGAAGGCGACGATCATGCCAATCGGACGTCATGAAATTAGATTGATACTCTGGCTCGTGTGCGCGTGTGTACGCGAGAGACCGCGAGCTGGATCGGACGCGGGATCGGAGAATCAATTTCCCCGATGATGCATTATTTTTGAATGAGCAGTCGCCGCCGGCGGGCCGGAAAATTGAAGGCGTGACTCGAGCGCGCGGATTATCGATCACGTTTCGCGGGCCGCGCGAGTATTGGGAAAAGTATACCTGATAAAAATGAACGAGAGCCTATACAGCCGTGTGTTCTGTAAGCCAATATCGATTTTTCGATTCGCCGTGCTGCAAGCTCGGCTGCAGGTGGTCGTGTTGTGTAATGATAATGAATTAACGATAATAATAATAATAATAATAATAATAATAATAATAATAACACATATGGCGTTCAACGAGGCACGAGGGGAGAGGGAGCGTTGCCGTGAAAAATAGGTCAACGCGATGTGTGCGTGCGCGCGAGGGTATCGGCACTTTTATTATTCCATCCCGGGCAGAACGCGCTGGCTTATAAATAATAATAGACAGGCAGTGGCATTTTTTTTGTTTTTTTTTTAAACATATATATATATATATATATATATATATATATATATATATATATTCGCGATGATGAATGGCACTGCTGTTTGCGATGGTCGAGATATCGAGGTTGAATTATTCATCGGCTCTCCGATTGTTATTGTTATTTTCAGGATGAGTGGGCGAAAAAATTGTTTTCGGAAAATTCACGGGACACAGGTGTCGTTCGAATTGTTTTTTTTTTTCTTTTTCTAAATGTATGACAAAATGTTTCTACCCAACAGCGTCGAACAGTATCCGTGTAAGGACAAAAGACCGGACGCGCGGCAGCAGCGAAACACTCGACAAACCGAACGCGCATGCCGCCAGGGTGGGCAAAAATAACCGTTCGAAGTGTATCTCTGGTGCGTGTGAAAACTGTTTCAGCATCATTAATACACGATTTACCCGACACGTCGACCGAAAAGTCGAAAAATCAGAGATCCCCCCCCCCCACGGCAAAAGGTGTATCGGCGCGACAGCCGTCTCGACGGCTCTTTTTTACTTCTCGACGGCCCGTCCGTTTGCCTAATGAATTTACGGGGACGGAGAAGGGGGACGCGAGCCGATGGCCCGAAGGAGAAGGAGGCCTTGCGTTTTTTACGATCGAGCGGGGCAGGATTTACGCGCGGCGGGGGACGCCGACTCCCCCCACCCCTTACGTATGGAGTTTTATTGACTCCTCAAGGCCGCGCTGGCTGCCGCACTCTGTATCAATTTGTCGCAGCGTTTCGGGATCGGGGGGAAAAGGGGGTCAGCGCGGGAGCATCGACGGGGGCTGTCGCGTAACCAGCCGTAATGCAGCGTCGTCGATGCATCGGCGCGTTCGTTCGGCCGGGCGTTTTAATGCGATCGCGCGGATTAGTTTGGATTTTCGCGCGGCAAAGCGGCGTTACGTTTCACGGGGGGAGGATATGCGCGGTGGCTTTGACGTTATATGTCCGGTGGAATCTAACGCGGGATCTCGTCGTTTGGGCTTTCGCGCTTTTTTTTGTTTCCCCGTACCGAAGGTGAAAGAAGAGGAAAGAATACTCGGCCGATAATGTTTCGAGAAACTTTCCCTGCCAGCTGCGTCCCGGATTTCCCCGGGGAAGGTGGACGCGGGCATTTTTTTCATCAACCTGGGAATAACAATAACAAGACAGCGTCGGCATGGCGGCGTGCGGATTTTTTTTTTTTTTTTTTTTTTTTTTTTTTTTTTTTTTTTTTTTTTTTTTTTCTTTTTTTTTTTTTTTTTTTTTTTCTTTTTTTTTCGCGTCATCATTTCTCCCGGGGCTGATTATCACTCGCGCTTGCTGGTTGGCCGCGCTGAAATTGCCCCCAACGTATACATGAGGTATCTGTATAAATACGCGCATTCGCATACACACGTATTCGTGCGATAACTAAATTAGCCGTAACGAAACGCAGAGTTGTTGAACTTTGTTTTATTGCCTTTGGAAAACTGGTGGGTACGCGCACGAACCCACCTATAGGGTGTAGGACGGTATTACCGTAATATATACGACGTATTGTGCCACAAATATCGAGAAAAATTATTTAATACTCAAAGGAAAGTATTTCGATCCTATTTGCATGAAATTTGCTTCGAATCGAAAACATGTTGCGATAAAACGCATAATTAGTTTACAGCAGACAAAATAAACTTGAATAAAGATGCAAAGACTGCTGAAAATTACGATTTTTATCTGTACTATATTTTTCATGGTCCATCCTCCAAAATACACCGTGATCGGCCGAAAAAATGTTTGCAACAACCATCTCTCACCCTCATCGGATAAAGTATACCAAACGAACGCGTGTTCTTAAAACTTTCTCGAACCTGATTAATCCCCGAACGAATAAAATTACCATATACGCGCGTCAAAGGACAGTATTACGGTGTACCGCGGGGCATCGCTAAAAATAACACATTGTAACGAGCATTGACTGCCAACCAACGCCACGTATTTTCCATACAAAATACAGAGAGGTAGATTCGTGTTTCTCGGCGGAGTATACCAGGAACATCGCATTTGCGCAAAAAAAATCCGATTGGCGCGCGGCCGCCGGAAGAGCCGTGCGCCACTGCCCCCGGGGCACGAAAACTCATTTTCCTCCGTGTATAATAACACCCTAGAGCTCTGGTTCCATTTTATCATCGTTATTATTATTATTATTATTATTATTATTATTATTTTCATTATTCCCTCGAATCCGAGCCGCGTAACAACGACGACGACTGTCGTCAGCTGCCGCTCGCCCGACGAGAAATCCTCGCCCCTGATTTTCCTCGGAGATACGTACAATAATCATACGTTTCGGCTCGGGGTAATGGTATACGTACCGTCGGAATCACGAATACGCAGTCCGGCGATTTGTGCCCCCCCCCCCCACGCACGAGGGGGGGGATCCGAAATCTCCAAACGTCATCGCCATCGCCGCCCGGACTGGACCGCGCGCGCCCCCAGGACATATTCAAATCGCAGTCCGTATGTACAATACATGGAACGCGCCCAAGGTCGGGCCTCCCGAGCGTATCGAAAAACTTTTCCGATCGTCGAAAATATTGTCTACCCACCACCCCCCCCCCCCCCCCCCCCCCCCCCCCCACCCCCCCCCCGCCC
>JAPYYV010014698.1:0-14939 GCA_030522625.1 Copidosoma aretas
AGGGCCGAGCCTCGAGAACGTCATGAATGATTCGAATGGCTTGGGCTCGTTCGCCCCCTCTCCTCGAGCTCTTAGAGCTTGGCGCTACATCAAACTCTACGAGTTCAATCAGTGTGCTAGAAGAGCCCGGTGCCTCGCGTTAAAACAGCTTGGTGTTGTATTAAGCTCTTACGACTCGTATGCTTGTGTTCTCTGAGTCCAATATTTCTCTGCGTGTACTGTTACGAAGATCGCAGCAGACTGACGTAGTTACATTTGAAAAAAAAGCGATAAGGTATATAAACGGTAAAAGTTATCAGATCAAAATACGCGCACAAGCGAATTATACATTTATACGCAGCTATCGTCACTCACACATAAGAGCTTTGTAAGTATTATTTAAAGTATTATGAAGATCTTGAAGTTCTAATTTCTACTCCTTCATCAGCTCTTAACTGATCTTGTGCTTATGCTCAGACACAACATATTCGTATTAATAGTAAACATCAATTTTTTAGTGCGAAATTATAAATATTTGAATATACAATTGATCCTTTTCTCCTTATAAATCATAGAATAATCTCTGCTGACCATTAACAGTCATTCCAATGACCCCACTAATAAATTCAATTAAAATTTTTTTTTTCTCTTTGCTGTAAGGTTATAAACATAACGTTACGCCTTAAATCACTGAAATCCGTGCACATGATTCTGATATATTACTTATCACCCACTTATACAAGCACTTATACAGACGTACACAGGTAGACATTTTTATAAAGATGGTTTTTTTATTCCGAATCAGATATGAAAAATTTCAAAATTGTTTTTAAGAAAATCTAAGCTTCCTTCATGATAAATTAGGCAAGTCTTTAATTTGTCTATTGTTTGTGTTATGTCAATCCTATCGACTGATGTGGATAAGTCAGTGAAGATAAATAAACAACGCTGATTTATTGGTACTGCAGATTTTAAATTAGAATTATTAGAGAGGTTTAGGATTATTTTATCACAAATTTCTTTGGGTTACAAAATGAATCAGGAAAAATTCCGAGATTTCTTTAAATACGCTGCTTTAATGTACACTAAACTAAACGATTGGTACGATATGCTAGTGTCAACATGTTCTCATTCATGGCTATAAGATTACGAAGAAGATGACGAAGAAGATTATTAAAATCATGATTTACTAATTCATGTTGTCATTCTAAACTGGACTCTTTTTTTCTCATATTATTGTGTGCATGCTACCAAATTTATACTTGTATATCTTTTTTGAGTAGATCGCATTATTCTTCATTGTATCTTTAACATGTTGATGAAACAAATTTACAGTAGATTCTGTTAAATAAGTAATACAGAATATTTGTATGTATATATATAGATCTATGTACACATAGAAATTATGTACTTATACATATATGTATGTATGTGTGTATATATGACCCCATATTAGAGACATTTTTCAAACTATGTAAACGCACACTAATAATTTTTTCTAACTCTTATCATTGAGGTGTACTTTATAATGTTCAGTATGCTTGTTTAGAAGTTTTATCAACAATTACGATTTATATGACAATTTTATTAGCCTTATAAGACAACCTCTTATGAATCATTATAATCCGTAAATGTATTCACAATAAGAAACTTAAAACACCAACAAATATTAAGAATTTTCGATCATTTAACTATTTTCTGGGGTTCTTTAGCTATTCTGGATCTGCTATTTCAAAATTGTGGTAAATTATAGTAGACTTATTGTCAGCCACCTTTAAAACTTCCCTCCTTCCGTAATTCTTATTATTTTCTCAAAATCTGTCTTTACATAACTTCTACCGACTATTTAATGTATTTTAAATCTTTATTTAATATTAAATGTCTTACAGCAGCTTTATAAAAAGCTACTCCATAAAACCCCCAAAAATACTGTATTATTCAAAAAACAACTTTTTTCGAACTTGCGTTTGCCATATGACATCCGCCATTTTAAATTCATAAATTCTGATAGCAAAGTCATGATCAGTGGCTTTTAAATCCCTTAAGCCTTAAGTCAAATCGGAAACAGGATTAATATCACTCAAGAATCTATAAAACATTATAATCTTTGACCATTATTATGTATTTTTTACTGTTATTATGTGACTTTACCGTTTCAGAAAAATCTAAAGGAACGTAAAGAGGAAAACGACAACCGATCACAGAAGAAGCAGGACATGAATCAGGAGAATAAAAGCATAGATGGAAGACTGAGTAGGTTAGAAATGATGGTCAAAGAATCATGAAAAAGTTAGACCAAAGAGAAGACGAGTGGAAAGAAGAGAAGAAAATGTGGATGGAAGAGCGAGAACAATGGAGGCAAGAAAAGAAAAAACTATAACACAGAGTCAACAGATTATGATAAAAAAGAGAAAAAGGTGAAAGAGATAAATGAAGGCAGAATATTGTTATCAAGGCAGCAGATATTAGAAAAGAAGGTCTCGAAAGAAACGTCGAAGAGTTTATAGCACGGATAATAAGAGTAGATTTCGAAGTTGAGAAAGCGACAGAAATAAATATCAAAAGAAGGAGTAAGAATAAACGGGCAGTAGTAAAACTTAAAACCAGAGAAATGAAGGAATAAATCATAAGACTAAGAATAAATTAGATAAAGGAGCTTACATAGAGCATGACCTAACAGAAAGAGAAAGAGGTACACAGCAATCCATCTTAAATGAGTCAAAAGAACAGAAAAGCAAAGGGGAGACTACACAAGTTATATATGAAATTTATGATTGACGGTAAATGGTTCAGATACAATGAATAGAAAGAGGAACTTTTCGGAGGAAAAAATAAGTCACAAGAACGATAGGAGCAAGAAGTATATAAAGAGGAGGAACAAGAGCTAAAGAATGTAAATATGTGCGTCTGGTATATGGCAGGTGTTTAAAGCAAATATTGCGAAGTATGGGACTATTTACGTAATTTCGATTTAATAATATTAGTAAAAACATGGTTAGAGAGTGATACGTAAAAAGAATTTAAAAATAAGCTACTAAAGAACTTTGAATGGAAATATGTTCCAGCAATAAAAGAACATAAAAAAGGCAAAGCAAAAGAAGGAACTATCATAGGAATCACGGAGAAAATAGAAAGCAGAAAATTCGAAGTATAGAGTGAGAATATAGTGATGCAGGAGATCACAAATAAAAAACAAGAATTTAAAATCATAGGAGTTTATAGCTAAAATGTAGCAGAAATGTTTCAAGATTATAAAGGAAAACATGGAACCACAAGAAAAAGGATCGGTAATCCTAGCAGGAGCCTGGAACGCAAGGACAGGTGAAGAAGGAGGATGGATTGATAAGATGTGTACTAAAAGTAAAGAAGTTAAAACACGAATGTCAAAAGATAAAACAATAAACGAAGAAGAAAGAAGACTAATTCAGGAAATCACAGAAGAAGGATGGTGTATAGTGAACAGACAAAAAGGTGAAGAAGGATAATCTACCTACGTTAGAAGCAAAGGTGAGTCAGTAATAAACTATGTTATAGTGAATCAAGAAGCCTTTGACCAAATAAGAGATTTAAAGATAGGAATAAGAACAAAATCAGATCATATGCCAATAGAAATATACTTTAAACAAGAGATAAAACCAACAAAAACGGATGATATTAAAAAGAAAGAAATGACAATCAGAGTGTAGAATCAAGATAGTATTAATCAATACCATGAAAAATGCAAAGACTGGAGGTATAAAGAATAGGAAATCGATGAAAAATGGACTGAAATAAAGGCAATGATAGAAAATTTTGTGCCGACAGAGAAAAAACAAATTAAAGTAAGAAAATTCCGTGAAAAGAAATAGTATGATGAAGAATTAAAATAAAATAAGAGAGAATTGAGAAAAATAATAAAATCACGAAGGAACAACAAAGTAGACAAAGATTACCTAATAAACAATAAAAGGTTGTAAAAAAACTGGTGCGAGACCAAGAGAAAGCGATTCGAAAGAATAGAAAAGGAAAGTCCGAGAAACGCAACGTCAGAGAGAGAAGTGTGGCAATATATTAATAGATTTAGAAAGAGAAAAGACGAAATCAATATAGAGGTGAAAATAGAAGAGTAGAAAAGACATTTTATGGGAAAATTCGAAGGTTAAAATGAGGAAGAGAGATTATCACATACAGAAAAGGATAAACAAAATGGCAAAAAGGTAAAGAACCATCAAGAATTGAACGAGAAAGAATTTGGAAGATAAGTAACAAAATTAAGATCTAGAAAAGCCCCAGAAAATGATAAGTTGGAAAATGGAGTTTGAAAGTATATGCCTAAAGAAGTTGATACATCACTGTTGGAGCTAATTAAAAAAGTGTGAGACGAAGGAAAAATTCCAAAAAAATGGAAAAGAGTGGTAATATGCTTGATCTCTAAAAAAGGTGAGAAACCATCATAAAATGTTACAAAAAGAATTAGAAGAAAAATTGTCAGAAAGCTAATTCGGTTTTAAAAAAGGATGAAAGGAGTCACAGAAGCAATGCATACTCTGAAACACATAGTAGAACATAGATTAAGCAAACCGAGAGAAACAATTTTTGCGTGCTTCATAAACCTCAAGGAGGCATTCGACAGAGTAGATCGAGATATACTAGAAGAAAGATAACGAGATATGGAAGTAAGCAAAAAACTTTCAAATAGAATAGTGGACATATACAAAGAAACAAGAAATAAAGTGAAAGTAAGAGAAACAGTATCAGAAGAATTCTGGACAGTGAAAGGTGTGAGACAAGGATGCCCACTAAGCCCGACCCTATTCAATGTTTATCTGGGGGACCTGAAAAGAGAAATAAAAAAAGGACAATTAGGAGGATGTAGAATAGGCAACAAAAAGGTATGAAGCTTGTCATACGCGGATGACATCGTATTAATAGCAGATAAAAAAGAAAAACTTACAAGACTTAACTTATAAGAAAAGCTGACAAGACTCAAAAAGTACTTAGAAAAAAATATGATGCTAAGTGACACAAAGACAAAAATTTTGGTATTCGAAAGGAAAAAGAGAAAGTATAGACTCTGGAAATGGGGAGAAAACAAACTGAAAGAAATTAATAAAATAAGATATTTAGGATACATCATACAGAAGAATGGTAGTGATCAAAAACACATGGAGGAAAGAAAGGCGATAATCGCTATGAAAAACGCATGGAGCATAGGAGAAAGGATTTTCAAAAACAACTAATAGAAACAGATGAAATTATTTGTGGCATAAGTCGAAAGTATAGCACTTTTTGGAGCAGAAAAATAGGACTAGGAAGAAGATAAAAGGTTAGAAAGCGTTTAAAGGAAATATGTTTAATGATTAATAGAGCTAGACTACAATACACCAAATTATATAATTGAGAAAGAATGCAAATTAAAAAAATTAAAAGCAAAAGCGCTTAGAAAAGCATTAAAAATAAAAAAGATATAATAAATTAAAAAACGAGGATAGAGAAAGAAAGTTTACTAAAAAAAGACAAAGACAAGGAAATAGAATCCATTGGAAAAGTATATAAAAAAAAAAGGTTTGAAACACTAAGAAAGGAAAAAGTCATAAATAACGAGACATGGGAGGGACAGAATTCAAAGAGGAAGTAGGAAAGAAAGCACTGTCAAACAAAGAACGAAAAGAAAAAGAGAAATTAATAGAAAAGCTTGGAAATTTAAAATATAATAAAATATATCAGAACATACGAACAGAGGAAGATCCAACTTACTTAAGAAAAGATATGATATTAAAAGATAGAAAACTAGTGGCCAGATTTAGATGTAAAAATAAACTGATAGGAAAAGACTACTGGAAAGAAGACGAATATAATACGTGCAGAATCTGCAAGAAAGAAATAGAGGATCATAGACACGTACTTAATATATACGAAAAGTCAAAAAACGAGAAAGAATTAAAAGACATATGAAGTCAAGATGCCAAAGAAATTGAAATACTAAGAAAAGTAATAAGGAAAAGAAAAGAAACTGAACAAATCAAATGAAGGTAAAGAAGAACCAAACCAATGATTAAAGAAAAAAATGATGTTGACTGTGTCAGAAAAGAAGGACGAAACAAAGCAAATGCAACGTAGTGTAGTGAAAAATAGTGTGAAACTTGCATTTTAAGAACTAACTTTAAGAATTAATGGTGCTTGTTTCTTTTGGGTAATTTCAAAATAATTTTTGCAACTTAGCAATTCGCTTTTTTTATCTTTTTTACAGTAACTAAATTATCTAATCGTATTTATAATTATTAATACAATTTTCTTTAATCTTGATCTTTTTTTTTTCACTGACCTATTTATCTCATAGTAACTATTAATTATTAATATATACTTTTTTTATATGTTTAGAAGAGTCAAAAGTGAGCTTTGGTACTGTGTAATGTATTTAAAATCTCAAACTGTAAAAGATACTTCCGTATCTATATATATATATTTATGTATATATGGGGCATTCTTTCTCAACCGGACAGCCCATCCTCTCCAAAATTTATTAGTCTCCAAAATATTTTCCAGCGGTGCAAATGAAAGCTTAGAACCTCTACTTTCGAATGCTGTCCGGCCCAATTCGTACAATTCATTTTTAGACACAATATGACGGCTTCAAATGACAAAGGGTCAAAAATTATCAATTTTTTTCTTAATTTTACCATCTAATGTGCTTTACAGTCGATTGTATGATTTAAAAGTAGCTACATTTTTAGTTGACAGTCCCTCAGATGTTAAAAAATGTTGGTTGTAACGAAATTTTTTTTTTCTAATGCTGGATCCAATATGGCGGCTCTGCAATGTGGCTTAATTTATTACCAGAGCGATTATTATACAAAAATTTTTCCTAAATCGACTTATAGTGACTAACGATATAATGAGCCTAGGCATTAGTAGTACATGAAAAAATTAGAAATGGTAGATCCAATATGGCGGCCGACCGTGTGGTTCAACTATAATCAGTAGTGCAAAAATTATTTTAAAATTATCATTCAACTCGGTCATTATAGTTACCGAACTTTTCGTCACTGTGTAAGTTACTTATCAACTACAAAATTCAAAATGATGGATCCAATATGGCGGCCTTGCCATGTTAATTTATTTATTTGCAGAGCTATTAATAATTTTGAACTATCTGTAACGTGGTCATTGTATTTAATAAACTTATCTGTAGTCGAAAAGTGATAACTACTATGGGCTTGAGAACGGCATATCCAATATACGTATCAATTCAATAGTCTGGGGTTATTGGGTTACTGGGTTATTAAAATATATTCCTTGCAGGAACGCAACAGAAGACTACTTTCTTGGAAATTGCAATACTTGCCCGAACACACATACGCTCTCTTAATATATAATTGATCGATTGTATGAGAAAGATATTGCAAATGTAGAATTTTGTTCATGGACATCCGCAGACAGATCAACTCTGCAGAAACAGATTCTTTGTGTTGAGGATTATGTTCAGGAATTATGTGAAAAATTACTAATTTTGAAATCTCATTCGTATATTTCCAAACAGCACAGTTTTTTCAAGACAAAAATAAATCTTAGTAAGGGAGAAATACTGGCTGTCTTGGACTCCTCAGAAAATTATAAGTTTATTGCTCAAGATGCTTCTCAAGCGTTTCACTATAGCAATACACAATGTTCAATCGTACCCATAGTATGTTATTATAAGGAAGATAATGAATTTAGACATGAGAGCTTAGTATTCTTATCAGACAGTATGCAACACGATACGGCTGACGTCTTTACAATACAGTTGCAGTTGATAAATTATTTTCAAAAATTTAACGTTAAAAAAATTATATACTTCTCGGATGGGGCAAAACAACATTTTAAAAATAAATATCAAATGATAAATTTAGTATTTCACGAAGATCATGGTATTCTAGCAGAATGGCACATGCACGCGACTGCACATGGAAACGAAGCCTCAGATGGTGTTGGTGCAATTTTGAAAAAAGAAGCGGCACGTTGTAATCTTATTAGCAAACCCACAGAAGCTATTTTAACACCACAGAAACTTTTTGATTGGTCTCAAAATCATATGAAAAATATAAAAAAATTTTTTTATAGTTTAAAAGAACATCATGCATCACAACGGCACTTACGCAAACAATTTTAAAAAGCTCCTGCAGTTCCAGAAATATCAAAAAGTTATTGTTTTATTGTGGAAAAAAATAAAAATTTACTAATCAAAAAATACTCTTATGCTAATAAGAGCACGATATTAGTTTATAATAAGTAAAATAAACCATTTTTTGGAGTGTTATTGAAATTCATAATTCAATCGCTATAATCGAAACATAGTTCAATCACCATTGTTTGTCTCAAAAATTAATTTATGAAAATATCACCATCTTGTGTACATAATAATATCAAAAATATTTCAATAATGTTGACGAAAATAAAAAATTTAGTATTTTTATAAATTCAGCAATTTATATTTTTAGACTCTCCAACAATTTTCTTTAAATGGTGAAAATTATGATAAAACGGTAATAATATTAAAATATTCACCATTAACAATATGGTGAATACTCCTATCGGAGACAAAGAAAGTTTCATGGATATATAGTAACTTAGGGATGCCAGCAAGTTTAGTACTATATTGAACGAATTTAGGAATCATTTCAAATTCATATTTGATCAAAAAATCCATTAGGCCATATGGCAAAGCCACCATATTGGATCCACTATTTTGAATTTCGTAGTTGATAAGTAACTTACACAGTGACGAACCGTTTGGTAATTATAACAACCGAGTTGAATAATGTTTTTAAAATAATTTTTGCACTACTAATTATAGCTAAACCACACGGTCGGCCGCTATATTGGATCTACCGTTTCTATTTTTTTTATGTACTACTAATGCCTAGGCTCATAAAAACGTTAGTCACTATGATAAGTCGATTTAAGAAAAATTTTTAAATAATATTCGCTCTGGTAATAAATTAAGCCACATTGCAAAGCCGCCATATTAGATCCGGCATTTAAAAAAAAAAATGTTACAATATTTTTTAACAACTGAGGGCCTGTCACCTAAAAATGTAGCTACTTTTAATGCATACAATTGACTGTAAAGCACATTAGATGGTAAAATTGGAAAAAAAATTGATAATTTTTTGGCCCTTCGTAATTTGAAGCCCTTTTGCAATATTGTGTCTAAAAATGAGTTGTACGAATTTGGCCGGACAGCATTCGAACGTAGAGGCTCCAAGCTTTTATTTGCACCGCTGGAAAATATTTTGGAGACTAACAATTTGGAGAGTAGGGGTAAACGGTACAGTTGTTGACCCCCCGATAGTGATTGACCGCCACGTGTATTTTTAAATGGAGCCTGCATATATAGATATACAAATTACACAGCAATCACTCTAAAGGTGTCAATAACTGTACCGTTTACCCCTATGGGGTGTCCGGTTGAGAAATAATGCTCCATATATATATATATATATATATAGGACTTTGATGTTGTTGACATTTTAATGTTATTTAAAATTATGTTTTTAAAATGTTGGAGTATATAATACTTGTACAACGTTTATGTATATAAAGAAAAAATTGTGTAACAGAAGCACTCTAATTCCAAAAAGGACATAGCAAGAAATATATAAATAAATAAATAAATAATATGGAAAGATATTTATTCCAATCATATAATATTTTAGAGTTACTTTTTTCAATGACATTAGAATTGGACTTAAATTTTATACTTGACTTAAAACTCTAAAACCTAAAATTTATAGAAAGTGTGACTAAATAGTTTGTATCTAAGAAAGTAATTGTGTAGTCAAAAATTACGAAAGAACAAAAAATTAGTTTGGCAAGAGCTGGGTGGGAGTTAAAGAGGTAGTTTAGGGGGAGCTGAATAGGAGCAAGGAGGAAGCGGGGGTGGCGGAGACCGCCAGTACTCGCTCTAAAACGATACAACTACATAATATAGGATGATATGTGAGTATCAAAGAAAGCTTTGGTAGGAGTACACAAACTTGTACGTGTTTCAGTAAAATTTAATTTTCCTCAACGTGTTCAATAAAATGTATGTATATATTTTGCCCCGCTGCGCGCTCTGCGTGCCAACCCCCGTTATGTAATAAGTGTCAAAAAAGTTTTGAGTTTATAAAATTTTTTTTGTCATTGTGTAGTAATTTTCTGCATCGTTTTGAATATTGCCTGTACACTTTTGTGGAATTAACCCTTTTTCTGCAGTTACCCTGAATGGAACATAGCATATTTTTTCGTCGTTATTAATAAGATATGTCGATCAGCTTGCGCAGCAACGGGACCTATGTCGTGTAAGAATATGAGAACTGAACGCAAAGATAGCGCTGATTGGCAGGCGGAGATAAAGCCTGATTTTAGGTGGCTTAAGAAGCTCTCATGCAAAAAATTGTAAATATAGTAAATAAGCTGAAATTTTAGAACAATAGTTTATAAATGCTCACCTTTAAGATGGAATTCAAAAATATTTTGGTCGGCGACGGAATTTGGATGCAATATTAGTTTTGAAACCGTACGTTCATCACATTCCTTATGTAAATAGTTAATAAGTAGCACAATTAGATATCTCACAACCCAATACAAACATATAAATACTCATGAATCAACTATTGGATTTACATTTTTGTACTTATAAAATGATGGCACCAAAAAAAGTACATGTTAACAAAAGCTGTTAGGTTTGACAGGAGACATCCTATTACGTCGTTCGGTTGGTCCTTACAATTCCTAATATATAATCACACTATTTAATTATATAGTTGGATTATATATACAACTATATAAGATCTTCCTATATTACATAGTTGTATTGTGTGGGGCTGTCAGTTTTCTCCCTTACGCTCCCCCCCCCCCCCCCCCCCCCCCCCCCCCCCCCCCCCCCCCCCCCCCCCCCCCCCCCCCCCCCCCCCCCCCCCCCCCCCCCCCCCCCCCCCCCGTTAGCTCCCCCACGCTCCCCCACGCTCCTCCACTTGTCCCCCACCAAATGTATTTCGCTCCCCCACCTTCTCCCCCGCATACTCCCCCACTTGTATTGTTATATCAAGGAGCCATAAATGTACAAACTAAAAAACAATTTATTTATTAAATGTTATTGTATGAAAAGCAGTCGTAGAATTCGTATAATATAACTCAATCATCTATAAAATTTTATCTTATAAATGAGATTTTTACATTACCCAAGAGGTTCTGCGATGGCGCTTTAGGTTTCTGAATTTGTAGATCCTTACAGGTACATTTGTGACAATTATAAATTAGACAATTATATAGAATGAATAATGTGTGCACATGTTTTTTTATTATAATGTTACAGAAAACACTGAATTTTTAAGATACAAACTTTTCCCAAATTAAGAAGGCTCCCTCGCGGCAAGGCCGTACATTTTGTAATAGTTTTATTTTCAAATGTTTTACATTATATGCGTCATTAATAAATTAAACAAACATTTTTTTTAAATAAAAAAGCACACTTTTAATGAATCATGTAATCAGAGAAGTATCTATACAATTCATCCTGATCTTTTAAAAACTTTCAATTATAATGTTATTACAGTAAATTCTTTATATCTCAAATATTTCTTCCCATACAAAATTCTCAATTTTTTCAGTATTTTCAGATTCTATTTGAATGAATATATTATTTGGATCCTTATATTGGGACAAAGCTACATACAACTGACCATGAGAGAATAATAGTTTTTTTAAATATAAACCAACTCTATCAAAACTTTGACCTTGTGATTTATTTATCGTTATTGAAAATGTCAGAACTAAAGGAAATTGTTTTCTATATAAAATGAATGGTAGAGACGACGTGTTTCCTGAATTTAAAGTTATTCTAGGTATGAAAACTTTATTTCCATTTTTTTCTCCTGTAATGATTTCTGCTTCTACGAGTATATTGTATTTATATAATTTAGCAATTTTTAGACGTGTTCCATTACATAAACCATCAAATATACTTAAATTTCTTATCATTACTATTGCTCCTTCTTTTAAAATTAACTCATGATGTGGGAGACCACCTTTTATACTATTTAAAATTTCTACAAGAAAGTTTATATAAATATTTTAATCAGTTTTGTCTACTCTTTTGTAGGTGGCACCATCATTACTATAACAAACATTTGTATCTTCCGACATCTTTTCTAATATCTTGTTATTCAATAAATAAAGGCACTCATTGTATGATATTAAAATTACGTTATTTATTGACGAATTGCTAAAATTACTGAAAATATTTGAATAAACATCTGTGGTTTTCCATTTTCTTGGAATCTCAAAATATTTTATTTTTCCTTTCCCTATTTTTAATAGTAATTGAGAAATACCTGCATCAATAAAATAGATGTTTACATTCAATTTTAGAATTTGAAATAATGGCCAAAGAATGGATGATTTTATTGTTTGTTTAATAACTACACTTCTATTACTCTTTTTAATTACTGGAAGAAATTGACGGAAATCACCTCCTAAAACTATAATGTTATTACCAAACCATGTATCCGTATTACATAAATCACGTAAAGTTCTATTAACAATTTCCAAAGCTTTTTTAAGAATCATTGAAGCTTCATCCCAAATTATTAAATCTACTTCTTTTGATTTTCTTTTACCTGTATCTAATTCTAAAAATGCACTTTCTATATTCTGTAGATCTAATGGTAATCGAAATGTTCTATGGCTTGTCATCCTTTTTGGGAGTAATACAGATGCTATACCTGTCCATGCCATTAATACAATTTTTTTTCCTTCAGAAGTAAAATAGTATATCATTATTTTATATAAAAATGTTTTACCTGAACCTCCTAAACCATTAATGAAGAAAATTTCTTGTCTCCCTTCACATATTGTTTCAAAAATATATTTTTGATCGTTATTTAGTTGTAAATAACTAGAATCAAACATTATTTTACAGAAAGACATTTCATCTAAATCATCCTTTACATCATCTGTACAAATTATGTTTGGCTCTGGTAATTTAAAATTTTTACAAGTCTTATCTTCTAATTAAAAAATCTTGTTTAATTCTAAAAGAGCTCGATTTTCATTATCAGAATCAAAATCTTCTGTAAAATATTGTTTATATGTATTCCGAAACATATCTCCATCAATATTTTCTGAAAGTAAGAACCAAGAAAAAAATTTTCTCAATTGAAATGGCATCATGACACTGCAAGCTTTATTTAAAATGTCCTTAATATTTGAGTCTTTTTCTATTAAACCAATAGCAGTCGCAATTTCTTTAGAAGTGTCATAAGTAACTTCATCATCTGTTCTCAAATCTCTAAATGAAGTTGATCCTTTTACTATATTTAATAATAATTTAAGAAACAAACGTTCTTATATCATTATTGTTTAATTTAAACCATGCAGTTAGTGGGGTCTCCCAATTCTCTAATGATTTTTCAATAGAATTTTCTTCAAACACAAATTTTTGCCTATTTTAAAGATGGACAGGTAAATTTATAACTGTATGACTACGACCACAAATGGCGAATTCTCGTAATCGCCATGCTGCTTCCATTAGACCTATATATCGGGCATCAAGATATCTTGCAATTTCATCATTTACTTCTTTTTCCGAATCTTCTTTTTCGATTTTGATAAATGCCCTATCACTTTCTTTATGCATGTAATCATAGATATATTTTACACTCTGAATTGATGCGCAATATTCAACATTATGTGGCACTTATACTTTGACAACAAAAACGGATTGTATGGAACGACCATTGAATTATTAACTGGAATTTCCCTATTACTATTTTTTAGCTTATATATATCGTTTTTAAATGTGTTGTCTATTCTTTTATATTCCGGATAACCATTTGTTTGAAAATTTATTTTTTCAGTAAAAGATTCAGGATATTTTTTTCTACACACTTTTTTATTGTGTATGACACAAGGGCTATAAGTATCATGGGGTCTGTAAAGCATGTGTTTGATTACTAATTTTGACAGCTGACTATTATGTGACGGTATTTCTGCAGTAATGAATTGATCAATATATTCAGGTTTGATAATTTTATTATCAGGATGTAGTGTTACTAAAATATGAGAATGAGGTAATCCCCTTTTTTGAAATTCAATTGTATACACGCAAGCTAAGACTTTTCCACAAATATTGTTTTTAGTTATGTCTTCTAAAATATAATGTAATTTTGTATGAAATAATCTAACAAAAATATTTAGTATATCATTAGGTCTTGTATGTTTTGGAAACTTTTTCAAAACTTCTTTTAATTCCTTCCATTTTGGATTACAAGTTACTGTTGTAAATGAGTCTGGTCTACCATGTTTTCTCATAATAGCCATCGCATCCTGATAATGTTGCTGCATATATGGTCCACCTATGTATGTTGTTGGTAGTATAAAAAGATTTCCAACTCTTTCGTTTTCGAAATTTTCAGAGATATTTGATACACTGTTTATTACATGATCTAATAGACCACTATAGCATTCAATTCGTACACTTTTTTCGTTATTTCTAAAAAAATTCATTCTATTACTTTCAACCATAATGTAAGCGTGTAAAAAAAATTGCTGAGTCCATCTACCAGCATACAACAAAGGATTGGATTTTGTAACACTTGGTCTAAATGATAATCTGTAAATATAATACTGCAAAATAGTTAATTTATCTCTTTTATTTCTCGGATGTTTGTTGCAATTAGTACTCCAACCTAAATCTCCTTATGGAAATAATACAGGGAAGACCATTGGATCAACAAAGTGAGATAATTTATTTAAGTATGTGTAAGTAGGTATATTAGAAGGTAAATTTGATGGGTAAACACAAAGGTCAAAGTTATCAGGTACTCCAGAATTAGAAACCACTATGGCACCACAGTTGACTGTCAGTGGTTTATTGTATGTATGACGTTGTTTTCCGTGTTTACGTAAAAAGTAAATTTTGTAGTTTTCTAAATTTTCAACATTTGTTATTTGATGCA
>JAPYYV010014700.1:0-10044 GCA_030522625.1 Copidosoma aretas
CGCCCCCCCCACCCCCCCACCCCCCCCCCCCCCCCCCCCCCCCCCCCCCCCCCCCACCGGGCCGTCCCTTTGATTATCTGCGTGCGTGCGTGCGACGCCAGGAAATTCCGGCTTTCGCGCGGATTAACGTCATTCGAAGCGCGCACACGAGTGGTTTCTCAATGAAAAATGCAGACAGGAGACCCACAGAATTACAAGGCATTCTGCACGATTTTTCGCATTTGAAAATAAAGGGATATTAGTGATCATGAATTAGTTGTACCGTTCGACATCATTTTTTCGCGCCTTTTCAGAGCTTTTCATCATGGTTGTTCGATAGTCTCGGGGAAAATAAGTTAGTTTTCATCAAACCTCAGTGTAGTGATAAGATTCTTAGACTCATCGGCTGATTATGGATAAGAAAATGTTACGAGTAGAAGTTTTAAAATTTGACGGAAATATTTCATACTTACGTCTAGGAATTTCCTGAATTAACAGGAGTTATGCAACAGAAAATCTTTGCCCTAATGGTACATACACTTTTTTTGTTTTTTTTTTTTAATTCTTAGCTTCTCCTAATTAGAGTTTTTTTGTGAAATCTCTTATATAATTATACGAACGCTTTTTGTAGAAAAGGGTGCTATCTGAATTTAGAGTTTCAAAAAATAAATATCTCATTTTTCAGTTTAAAAAGGTTTTACCATGAAAATAAAAACAATTTAGTTTGTACGATTTTTTACAATCGTCGGTGATTGAATACACTTTTATTCTATATTTTTTTCTTGTATTGAGGGGGAATTATACCCGTAGAATTGACAATTTTAGTTTTCACAAGGTTTAGCATGAAGTTAAATCCAGAAAATTTAGATAGTACACGTGTAAGAATTTTTTTATGCACGTAAAATTGAAAATACCTTTATGAAAATATACTGACATGCTTTTTAGGCGGTACATGCATGGCATAAGGAACGTCGAATCCACAACAGTCCAGTATATACATAATTAACAAGTCTTCTACAAGTGGTTTGTTTAGCGAATTTTCAACATGAATGTTATTGAATTGTTACAAAAATTAAAATAAAATTAGTTTTCATACACGGTATTAAAATAATCTGGGATGAATCATTAGTTTTGTTCGTTTTTGTAAAATAAATAATTGTACAAAATCTGTATGCGATCGAAATTGTAATAAAATAAGAAATTATACCATGCATAAGTTTTCATGGAATTTTTTTTTTAATAATCATCGTAACGTCATTCGATATAAATTAAGTTGGAAGTCATGAAAAAAAAGATTCGCATGATTGATGGCAATTACTAAAATTACGTTGTGAAAATGTGTAGTATGTACGCTTGGATGGATAAAAAATAGGGGCAGTATTTCGTTTTTTTTGGGTAGTGAGGTGTGTTAATTAAATAATAAAATATAAATATTTACACTGTTCAAAATCAGTTTAATTATAAGTAGAAAGATTCTGTTTGAAATTGAACAAACTACACAAGTTTTGTGTAAATTATATTTTACATGAATTTCGTGTTAAGAGTACACTAATCTTGCGTTATTTAGCCAGTGTACTGATATATTATACACAAACTTTTTGTACGAAAGTATAAAATTTTTGTGTGAACATACAAATAATATAATAACTGAATGCGAAGACATTATTTATAATATTACAGTATATACGCATACTTTCTTAAAAACGACTCTATTCAAGATTCAATTGTAAGATAAATCTACTCACGAACCATGATCTCCTTATTTCTTCCTCTGTTGTTGATCCCTTACTACTCATTATAATACGTGTTCACTCGATGAATCACTTGTTCACACTGTTAGCAAAACATTAGGTGAGCTGCGCAGCTCAGCTAGGTCCCGTACCACTGACTCACTCAGCTGACTAAGCTCACAGTGAGATCTAGTCATTCGTCGAGTGAAGAAGTATTATACTGAGCAGTGTGCAATTAACAGCAGAATAAGAAATAAGGAGATTGTGTTTTGTGAGTAAACTTATCTTTCACTCGGAACTTACATAGAATCGTTTTTTATAACACATACGTATACACTGTAATTATATAATGTAATAAGTAATACAAGTAACACAATAATAATCTATGCATAGTAAAGTCAATAAATTCACTACATAGTATATGCAGGAGTCAAAAGCGGGAGAATTTAGTGTGTGAAATAGGATTTTCAAAATTTAGTGTTTAGAATATTTCTATTGTTTTCTCTATGTTATGCGAGGTCTAAACTAGCTGGAAATTTTAGGTGCGGTTCTATTGTCATTTTTGCAAAACACATGATTTGTTAAATTGGATTTTTAAAAACTTTAAAAAAGCATAACAGTGTTATTTAGCCATTGTACTCATATGCACAAATTTTGTGTACTAAGTACAACTATTTTGTGTAACTTTTACAAATAATTAGAGTACAATAACAAACCACACGAAATGTTTAACTGTATGAGTAATCACAGAATTAGGTGAAATGACAATTAGATTGCGTGAATTGAGTCCAGAAATCAATAGTAACCTCAAATTTATAAAAAACATTTATTGACAACTTTAAGTGTAATATCGAGTTACACACATGTTTGCATCAACCTTAAACTCGATTGTTCCATGACAAAGAACGAAAACCAAACAGGGTATTTAAATATCACCCTCAGTAGTCTGCATGCGGGTAAGCTGTGCATAATAATGCAGTATCAAAACCCTCTGTATCTCAACACGCCGTCATCGATCTCGCGCAAAATTACACCAATTTAGCGTCCAACCAAACTGACAAGGCAAGAGGAGCAAAAAGCAGCGCAAGAAAAAAGAAACCACGCGCTCGATCCATCACTTACGTAACCCGAGTCAAAACGACCCGCCGCCGCGACCGGCTGTAAGCCATTTCCATTTTTATGACCTCCGTGACACGGAAGAAGCCGCCCTCGAAATCAAGTAAGAGTGCGCGAAGCGACGGAGAAAAAAAACGTGAAAAAGCGCCGGCCGAGTCTTTACAATCTTTTTTTTGTAGGTTAACGACACACAAAAACACCGGCCGGAATACTTACACCACCTTCGAGTGATTGCCCGAACGCAATTGAGTTTCGCCGGGGAGGATCGCGCGCCTTTTGAGTATCCCCCTTTGTCGCTTTGATGTGGTCTTTCGAGCTTAGCTGAGAGCCTCCTCTTCTTTGAGTTTTTGCGATGGACACAAAAAAGCTAAAGAAACAAAAAGACGTGGCCGCGAGAGGGGGGGAGGATTGCGTTAAAAGTATGTGGCGGGATTATTTTTACCTTCTCTGCTCTGTTTTTTTTTCTCTCGAGAGGAAATAAAGTGTGTCGACGTTCGTTGGCACTGTTTTAAATTTTTGTTTGATATTTATTTACTATTAATGACTCGGGTGGATTTTCTGAAGCTTTTATCGCAGCCTTCTGCGGGAATGTATACTTTTTTTAAATATTTCTGTTTTAAAATTTTGTCAACGAATTTTTTTTTCATTTTATAGTTGCATTCTGAAAGCTTATATTTTTAAAGGTTATAGTTTTGACCTATTTGGTACGTGTAGTGTAGTAGTATCTTAACTGATATTATCGGTCTACGATTGAGATTAGTTTGTAAAAGTGTACACTCCACGAATAATTCTATAATGTTTCTTCTTTTGGCAGACATTAAATTTAAAAACCAGAAATGCAGGAATCAATGACTTGCATGTTATATGTACGCGTAACCTACAAAAAATTTGGATTTAAATATGTTGACAGTAAATATCTCGTAATTACTTCCAGAGTATTTTTATTAGATATTTAGGTTTACCTTTTTTCAATGTGATCTGTCTTATGCATGTAGAAAATCATGTTGAATTACGTAAACGAGGAAAACCAATCCATAAACTCTACAGTTTAACGGGCGAGGGTTAGCAATTGAAGCGTATAAGAAAGTTTGAAGTCAATCGGCTTAAAGTTGTCCTGAGATAACTTCTTGACTTTAGTCCAAATTGGTAACTCTGAGCGAAGTAATTAAAATCTTCCCTATGCTTAAGTTATCAAACGAAATTTCCACAAGTTTATATCAGACCACTTGATTGAAAGCTTTATATGATGTTTTGAAATCTCATCCTTAAAAAATACTCTTGTACCAGAGATTATTAACTCTATTTTCTTTTTTTTTTAACTTAATAAATGAATGATGTTATCAGATTGTTAAAAATCGATACTAATGTATTTAGGTCATTGAAGATAGTGAAAAATGGGCGGCAGTTTAGACAGGTTTTATACTTTAGCAGAACCGGTTTTTTTTTTGCTTGGTTTGTCAGTAAATCAATATAAGTCATTTATTTCCCAGAAAAAATTAAGGTAGAAAACTTTAGTCGATGTGTACATCAGAAAAATAAACATTTTAAAATTATTCCAATATTAAATAAAAAAACCATTGCTCGTACTCAGATAATTATGCCTGCTGGTAAAAAATGCATTGTAGGTCAGGTGAAATTTTTACGTAACATGTTGAAATCCATTGTAATATGCGATTTATTTATGTTACCACAACAAATCCTTATGGATTAATTCAATATTCAAGTAATTACTCGCAGGCACAATCAAAATTAACTGCACAAATTTCCAGCAATATAAATTAAACGACAAATATCTTTATATATTTTTAAACACCATCTTTTTCATTATTATTATTTGATAAAATTAGCAATACAAATTACACCGTTTACTCACAGAACAGTTTTTTATGAAAGTACGATGCACGACGCAGAGGACACAAAACCTCTAATTAAAGCGATCACCGCTCGTGCTCGTATCCAAAAATACGCCCGATAAATTTCCCAGAAGCACCGCGAAAAACCGAGCGCTTCCCCTGAATGGAACGAAACAGTATACGGCGCCATTTGTAGGTGTGCACAGCTCGCAGGATAAGACGGAAGGCAATATTGCCAGAGATAACGAGATCTGCGTCAGTCCTTTCACTGCCGCTGCTTTCTCTGCGGATGGATAAAGAACTTGTTCTTTTTTTTTTGGGTTCCATCAATTCCCTTTTCATTAATAAACTGTCTCGTCGAGCTTAGCGAGAAAATACAGTCTTCGAGCGAACAACGAGCGCAATTAAGAAATGCCTTTTGTTGCGCCGCTGACAGCAATGAAGTTTCGAATGGCATGATTTTGACTGAGGTGCTGCGGAGGATGAGGGACGGGATGACGGGGCTGAAGCTACGGGAGAGCTCGGAAATTCATTATCATGGAAATTCCGTTTGATCAGAATTTTTTGAATTTTTTTAAGGAGGATGTTTTTTTCGATTTTCGACATTTAAAAAATTGTTTGTAATAATAGATGGTTGGATTTCTCTGGAAGCTCGCACCATAATTTTACATGAAAACAAAAATAAAACAATACGCTTTTATAGTCGCAGTGAAAAATACAAAATAATTTGTATCACCCGCGTAAGTAATTAGTAAATGCGAGTTTCCAGAATATTTAATTGAATCCAACAGCATTTGGTAAATTTCGTTAATTCAACACTATTGGTAACATTCGTTTCCATCAATCACGAGATGAAAAAAAAATTACTTTACATTAATTTTTAGCTCAGAAATACAATATCTTTAGAAACTAAGAATATTTTTTTTAATTTCTATTTTTTTTCTTATAATATCACTGAATAAATAATTAGATGTACATCATTAAATTAATAATACATCATAAATCCTTTACGTGATATAGGTGTACAAATAAATATATGAATGTATAAATTATAATACCACAAAGAGCAAATATAAGCGAGTAGAAACAGTCGAGTATGGTAAGACGAGTCATCGGCGGCTATGAAGCATTGACTGTGACCTAACTTGATCTGCATTAGAATTCTTTGATTTTCTATTTACAAATGTAACTTATAAAAAACAAATCAGTCAGTAACTTCGCCTCGAACTTCGCACTACATTCCACAGCGAGAAATTCACCGACACAATGACAGACAAAGCAAGTTGAATACAAGCGTATGATGAAAACGTAAAGAAAAAAATTTTCAAACCCAATTAATTTTCATTCGCCGTTAGCTGTATTCCGTTTCCCCAATCGTTTTGCAAACACTCGCTCCCGGGAGTTTCGGACGGCGAGAAGACAAAAAAGAGAAGGCACACAGAGCGCGCTGCACTTTAAACAAGAGAAGTATATATACATGTACACGCGGCGAAAGGGAACGGCAAGAGAAAAATTGCCCGGCTTAATTTTTAACGAGGCGCCGGGAAAAAACTCCCGGGGCAGAGCCCGAGGGGAAACGCCCGCGCTTTGTCTCTCCCTTCGCCCGACTCTTTTTTAATTCATCGCGCGGTACAGGTCACAGGCGGTGGCGAAAAAATTTCGGCCCGGCTTAATTGGCGCGCTCGCGGCGGGTCGCATAACGGGACACAAGTGCGGGCTTTGAATTACTCCGCGCATGGTCGGCGGGGAGTTCAGTTTTTCGGCGATTCACCCCTTCTTCCGCCTGCTGCGTGAAATTGATTTACACCGAGATTGCTTTTGGTGGCATTTTCGAGCGCGGTTAACCATCTTTGATACGCCCGCGTTTCGTTTGATTCGTACCGCCTGTCTGTGTTTGTGACAATTTTAAACGTTTATCTGGATTTAATTTTCTTACAGAAATGCTAATCATGCATGACAATGAAATGTAGCGTACATGTATTGCACAAAAGTTTTTTTTTTCATTCAGTACTTGTAATGTAAATGATATAAAATTTTAATGAAGATTAGGTGTCACCTTCGATGGCTCGTCTGACCTCACTCGTCTGTTTCTACTTGAAGAGGCTCCAATACATCATATTCGAAAGTCGGAAGTCGGGCCATAGTACTAAAACTTATAGGTAATGTAAAGTACGTTATTGCGAACCTGAACTCAAAATTTCAACATAAGTAAACACGAAAAATTTAGAGAAAAAGCTTGTCAAAGTTTGGATTCTTAACACAGGCCGTACATGGAAGATTATGAAATTTTCACCGAAAGTGGTTATTTCTTGGCGAGATGATCGGACAGGTTGACAAAAAACTAAAGACTTATAGTTTGAATAATGACCTTTCCAATGGTGTCTTGAAAAATATGTGTAATCACTACTTTTCTAAGGATATTGAAGTAAAGATAAAAACATAGCTCGCCGCCCTATGCTAATTACATAGGGAACGTCGGCTGCTGTGCACTTGTCGTTTCACGTGGGCGATGCATTATCATGAAATTGCTCACAGATTTTTTTTCAACTTGATATTAAGATTTAAAAATGTATACACCTATTCTCGAGACACGGAGGAATTACGCTGTATTAAAAATATTTAGATTTTTGAAAATTTGCAACAGACTTTTGTCCATGAAAGTCATCGCATTAAGATTATAATTTTTTCTGAAAAGGGAAAAATGTTTTTTTACATTTTACGAATTTCGAGAGAAACTAGATCACCTGTGGAGTATTCCTAAATTTTTGTGAGCTGATTCATCGACTTTTCTTTAAATACTAACGAGTTAAACATCGTAGTTAATCATGTGACTCGCGTAGTCGGTAAAGAGCCTCCTTAATGTTGTAGAGTCTTCCAGGTGAAACTGTCAAGTAAGTATTTATAACCAGGAGATATTAAAAATTATTATAATATTAAACTAAAATGTAGGCAATAATTTTGTTGTATAAGTAATTAATAATGGCATGCAATGAACAAATTACTTTCTGCTCTCCAATTCTTTGATAAAAGCGAGTTTTTATAATCATGTTTATTCATTTTTATTAGAAATAAAGAAAATATATCATGCAAAAAATTTTTTTTTTTTCATGATTAGTCAGAAAGGTTTTTGCGTCCACTCGAGTCGATAGTAATTGAGCACAGCCGCGAAACACTAAACGCCCATCGATCCCCCGGCTGAGAATAAAAGTGCTGGATACCCGCGATCGCAAACGGGCAACAAAACTTTCTCTAACGAACCCTCGGCTCGCAAAGTTGAATTTCCGCAGCGAGACTTTGGCAAAAGTTAAATCGATCCCCTCCCCCCTTCGAGTATAATTCTGGAATTCCGCTCGCTCGGATTCTTCGTTAAATCAGTCGCGATCAGAGGCGAGGAGAAAAAAAAATTAAACGCGAAAACGCCACGACCTGCTTTTCACTCTCGGGCGCGCCTTTTTATTTTACCGCGGGCTGCGAGCAAAAGGTAATTGCCATTCGATTCTTGGGCTCGGCGACGCGGGGAAACAATGTACACGCGCGGGACGACAGTTGCACCGCCGCGCCGTTCGGAGGTCGAAAATTGATTTTTCACAGCCGCGTTGGGTCGCGGGGGAAAGGGGGAAAAGCGCATCGGAACGATCGATTGCTATTCCGCGGGGTGTTGTAGAATTTTCTCATCCACATATTTATGAAAAAAATAAATAAGTAATAACGTGGGCAATTTTTCGAGAACGAATTACGTCCGTGTGTGACTACTCGTCGTGTTCAATAACATGTGTCTGCACACAATTGAGGGGTAAAAAAAAACCTTTTTTTCGCAGCAGTAAGTGAAAGATAAAAAATATTCACGAACCTGCGAAGTTGAAAACGGTAATGATGAAAAATTAGAAGCTTGCATTTTGTGTTTAGGCGGAACTGCAACTTTAGTAACTAAGGCTAATTAGTGTAGTGATTTTAATTGAACATTGCCTAAAAATCTTTTTTGCTGACACAAATTCTCATTAAATTGATGTTGGGGTATTGCATTAATTTTTTTTCCTTTTATCTAAGAACTGCGAATTGGAAATTTATATAAATATTATCAAATACGGACGAGGTTAGGTGAATGTCCGACCTATCCCGTCTGTTACTACTTAACATTGTAAACAATAAACTGTCTTACATTAAAAGTTATATCTTATGATATAAAAGTTTTCTAATGCGATTAAACTCTTTGTGACTTACAAAGCTAATATATTATTATGCTAGTAAATAGCTTAAACAGTCACATTCATTTTACTCCCCGCCAAGAGAGAGAGACACGAGCCGCTCAAAGTCCCGTTTCTCCCCAGTCAAACACCTACAAGCCGAGATGAGTAAAAGACCATCGAAGTCGTCCCCGGCCACCACCGAAATTTGAATAATCCTTAACAACAATAATAGCAATAACGAAGACAGCTACTGCACTGGTGAACAGGGCGTCGTCAATTAACGCTACGCGACTAATACTCGCTACAAATATAGGTTACAAAATTTGTGAAACACGTTTTAGAAAATCAACAAAATCACAGATATAATATAGTTCACATCCAAAAGTTGAGGTGTTATTAAAAACTGATGCACACATAATCACAACACTAGTAACCCAAAAGAATCTTGAAATTTTCATCTGAGTATCTTCATTATCCATACTGTAGAAGCAGCGTCAATGCCATTATTGTTGAAAACGAAGGAGATCCATGGCCATAGCATTGAACAAGAGGTTACGTTCTGTGAAAAAAGGACCCAAAGATTTATTCTTCGTAAACACGATTTACAATTTTTTTTGGAGAAATGCAAAAAGGGTTCAACTTATCTGATTATCTAGTCAATTAAACTTTTCTCTCAAACTTTTTCCCCTAACATTATTTATCAACAACAAATTAAACGAAGAAAGCGAAAAACTTTTCAATTCGTTTGACGATTCTTGTATGATACATTCAAATCATAGACTGATGTGTGTGACACAGCATCAATACTTCAGTTGTATGTTTATACACGAATCGTCAAACGAATTGAAAAGTTTTTCACTTTCGTCGTTTAATTTTTTGTTAAAAAGTTTGAGAGAAAGGTTCACTTGACTCAATAATCAGATAAGTTGAACGCTTTTTGCATTTCTCCGAAAAATATTGTAAATCGTGTCTACGAAGAATAAATCTTTGTGTCCTTTTTTCACAGAACGTAACCTCTCGTTCAATGCTATGGCCATGGATCTCCTTCATTTTCAATAATAGCATTGATGCTGCTTATGCAATTCGACTGATCTACTGCTGAAAAAAAGTTGTAAGCTACAGTATGGATAATGAAGATACTCAGATGAAAATTTCAAGATTCTTTTGGGTTACTAGTGT
>JAPYYV010014701.1:0-16166 GCA_030522625.1 Copidosoma aretas
AATAAAAAATATACCATTTTAAGGTTATGTAATGTTCAATCGCATCTGTCGAATCGACTGTGGTCTTAAGATATAGCCTCGAGTATTTTGTAATGACTAAGTTACACAGCAAACATAATATATTATGACTTCTTTTAAGAATACATGTAATATTTAAATTTTCTGGCTATAACATTTTTTTTTGAAGGTTATATCAAACTAAATAAAAAAGTGGCAGTGACTCGTCATAGCCTAGGTCCTCCACTGTTTGAAAAAAAAAAATCGTTCAAATCGGTTAAGATTCGAGGAGCAAGCAAATTTTTTAAATAAATAACTATTGGTAACAATAAAAAAAATACCATTTAAAGGTTATGTAATGTTCAATTGCATCTGTCAAATCGACTGTTGTCTTAAGATATTGCCTAGAGTATTTTGTATCGACTAGGTTACACAGCAAACATAATATATTGTGACTTCTTTTATGAATACATGTAATATTTAGATTTCTCTGGCTATAACATTTTTTTTGAAGGTTATGTTAAACTAAATCAAAAAAGTGGCAGTGATTCATCATAGCCTAGGATCTCTTCGTTCTTTAAAAAAAAAATCATCTAAATTGGTCGAAATTTGAGCAGGATATAGATTTTTTAACGAAAAAAGTGCTTTTTGGACCACTGTGCGCTGCCCCCCCCCCCCCCCCCCCCCCCCACAACCACACCCCACCCCCCCCCCTCTCCACCACACACCAACCAAAAACCAAAACACCTCCCAACATAACCCCACTGACCCCCCACAAAATAAAGTAAAATTGACGTGCTATTGAGGCCCACAACAGATAGCCCTAAATGGAACTCCCCGCGTTCAACGTGTCGAAAAAAAAGTATAATTTAGTATATTTCATAATTATCATATTACTAAATGAGTATAATTTTACGGCATGATAAAATTGTACTAATGCAAATAATCTTTAATGAGCTAATTGAATATCCAATCCGTGATTTTGGCCATTAGCCCTACTATCTACGAGAAGACAAAATTCACCGATCCCTCTTTACTGAAATATATTTAAATAATTCGGTAAAGTTTGCCCTTCTGTCTTCGTTTTTTTCAAGCAGTACGTGTACTGGAAGCAAAGAATGTTTCATATACAAGTTCATTATAAATCTGAAATTTTTACTCTATAAAGAATATTTTTTAACTTACATTAAAATTTTGATAATGTCCGAAAAACTTAAGATATAATCAAAAAAACATGAAATTTTATAGCTAAGATATATAATTTTCGTTCTATTGCATGTAAAAATAATTGTAAGAATTTTATGATAATTATGTAAATATGTGTTTTATCATGTCATAAAACAAGATTTACATAATTTTCTTTTAAATTTTTACATTTATCTTTTCATCATGCCTCCAGTAATATATTGTTCTTTGAATTTATTTAAATGAAAAAAATTTCTTCCCAAACTACATTTTCTATTTCTGACTTATCTTCACGATCAATTTAAATAAATAAACCTTTTTTTACTTTTGCATCTTAATAAAGCAACATACAAATAACTATGCGAGAACAAATTTTTTTTTCAAATATAAACCAAATTTTTCAAAACATTGACCTTGAGATTTATTAATAGTCATCGAAAATGCTAATACTAAAGGAAACTGCTTTCTGTATAGAATAAAGGGTAATGAAGATGTATTTCCTGTATTCAAAGTTATCTTAGAAATAAAAACTTTTTCTCCTTCGTTTTTACCAGTTATAATTTTAGCTTCAATGCTATACTTAAATGGTTTTGTTATTTGCAATCTTGTGCGATTACATAAACCATCAGCGATACTCAAATTACTGATAAGCTTTTTAATTGCTCCAATTTTTAAATTTAGCTAATGAGGTGGCAAACCTTTACGGATATTATTTAAAACTTTAACAGGAAAATTTATGTAAATGTTTTCGTCAGATTTATCAACCCCTTTATATAATGCATGATCTATGCTGTAATAAGTTTTTAATTCTTCTGGTAAATGATTTTGAATTTTGTTGTTAAAAAATTGAGTATACTTATTATTGGAAGTGAGAATAACATTATATATTGAACAATTTTTATTTTTAAATAATATTGTTGAGCAAACATCATATGTTTTCCATGTATCATAAACTTCAAATGATTTTATTTTTCCTTCTCCTGTTTCCAACAATAATTTAGAGAATTCTGGGTCATCACAGCAAATATTAATACTTTATTTCATTATACGAAAATATGACCAGAGAAGCGATGATTAAATACTTTCAGATACAATTATACTCATATTACTGTTTTTTAAAACAGGCAAAATTTGACGGAAATCTCCACCTGAAATTATTTGTTTGTTTCCAAAATGTATGTCTGTATTACATGTCTGTGAAAAATTATTCAAAAGACAAGCTTATCTCAATCGGCATTTATTGATAAACTTTGGAAATGAAAAAAAATTTTTCAGAGTCTGGCAAATCTTTTTCAAGAAATGATGCTTTAAAGCGCATTAAAATATATTACATAAAAAAAAAAAGAAGAATTTTTCTAATAAAAAAAAAATAACTTGCATAAAACAATAATTTGTGTGTACAAAATTCTTTATCTTAATTGTAAATAAAAAGCAAGAAGTCATTTGCTCCTGTTGATGCAGTTTTAAATGAAGAATAGAACGAAAATTTAATTTTAACATGTCAATAGAGTTTTTGTTTTTTCAATATTAGAATATCCAATATATGTCGAAATCCTTGATAAAAACCACTTTTGGGGTGCCAAAAGTGAGAAAAATGTTTTCGTCGATTACATTGTCCAGAAGCGTCGGAATGGGTTGCAACCAGGCTCATTCTCTACGTCTTAGCACTGTTAATCCGAAATGGCCCACGGAACACCCAAAATTTTCACTCTGGGATAAGCTACAGTAAGATGAACGTGGCCTCGCAAAAATCAAATTTTAAACGGTTAAACAGCACGGAAATTACGAGCAGTCAAAATTTTTTACGGAATATTTTGAAATTGATTAAAAACCCTGCTTTTTCAACATTTTCGTAATTTTCTCGTATCTTTCGATCCAAACATAATTTTTAACTATGCCTGTACTTAAATTAAAGCTCTTTGTAAGTACTTCCGAATAGTCTTCAGGCGAATACTACAACATTACTTTAAACCGAACAGTGGCCGAACATTTACGCATGACAAAATTCAGGATATTCGTAGTCCTGCTTGCATCGCAGTAGATCAGTTCCATATCGAAGTACGATATTGACCTAGCCAGGACTTGCTGGCACTTAGAAAGTCCTTCAATTTAAGACCCGGTTAAGCCTGAAAGGTTCAACAGCAAGGAAGTTACAATGAATTTAAGATGGTGTTGAAAAATGACAAAAATCCGCTTTAAGGCAAGAACAGCACGTTTCGGTCGTTTTTTTACCTCAACTTTGAACCCTTGTAACTTTTGACCCGAAAACTGTTTGGACTCCGCTTGATCTCAAATAAAGTGGTTCTTTTTCGTGGATTTCGATATATATTTATGTATTTAGTATGTAGTTACAGAGAAATATTTTTTTTTTCATTCTAAAGTGACATAAACACAGAGGGTTGGCGCATGGAGCGTGCGGAGGGCGAAATGTACATATATATTTATGCATTTTTGATGATCCAGGGGGAAAAAAATTTAATTTTCCTACCTTATTAAGGTTTTCGTACCGATTTTTGATGTCTAAAAATCTGTTTTGCGCTATTTTTGGTGTAAAACATTAAAATATAATTTTCTCAATAAATGTATCCCACGCAACATTCAAACAGCTTTGTTTTTAATTTTAAACTATTATCTTAACTTTTATCGTTTTTTGATGTAAAAACATCTTATGCGGGGCCGAGACATTTATGTTCGGATAGTAAAAATTTTCAAGTGTTCCCCTTTTTCGCGTAACGCTTTAACAGATATAGGTATAGCAGTAGGCTGTATCAGCTTGGACGACCAAGACCGACGAAGCTCAAGTGCGAAAACGAACCAGTGAGAGGGTCTGTGTGAACAGAATCGAAAATAATTATTTCCATATACTTGTCATGATTTTCTAAAACATGCTATAATTTTTTCCAAAAATTTTTCATTTAATTCTATATATATACATGCAAAACACTGAAAATTGTGGTTATGAATCTACATCAACTAACAACTGTCTATTTGTGCTCCATGATTTATTTTATTTTTCCTTAGCAAACCTATAAGAATTCTCATATTTAATATCGTGCATTTTCAAATAGTTTAAGGTTACGTTATAATAACAACCCGACAAATAAATATTGGGCATCTGCATCGATCTACCAAGCATTAAAATTTTTTTTGGTATTTTTGTACTGTATTTAAATGAAAATATTAATCCTCTTATGTTGCTTAACTTTAATGATTTAGAAAGAATTGGACGCAATAAAAATAAAAAAAGGTATCCGTAGAACCTCGTATAAATTAACCAATAACAAGAAAAGGGCGTAGCTCTCTCTTTGTCTTTTTATACGCCTGTGAATAATGTACAACTTTGCTTTCAAAGTTTTGAAAAAAAATAAATAAATTAGTAATTAATTAATTATTAATGTATATAAAAACTAAATATTTATAACAAAATGTATAAGGAAGCGGTGAAAAATAATTTTAATTAAAAATAACTTCTGAACCACCATATAAGAGGCAGTAAAAGGAGTACCCTGAAAGATATAGCTTCTGGCTAGATGGATACGGTACTCGGCTCGCGTTCAAAAGGTTAGGAGTTCGAATTTCGTAGTGTTTTTTTTTTTTTTTTGAAATTTAAATTTTAAATCCTTTACTCTGTTACACATTATAGTTTGAGAGAGAATAGGAATTGAGTTCCGTCACACATGTCCAAATTCACTTCTGTAACACATTTTAGAGAGAGGCCGCAGTGGCCTGGAGCAAGCTTTGGGAGAAACGTCTCGAGGAGAAAGCGCGAGACGCCAAGTTATTGTAAAACCGTTGGCTTCTATTGTAATCAAGGCAGTGGCCCTGTAGAAGTGCGTGAATTGTTCCGCAGAAGTTTGCTCGCACCGCAATATACAAATATTATACTTTCAGTAACGAGCCCGCAGGCTTGAGTTTCTTTTGGTTTATCGCGTTGCTTACATTTACATATACACACCGAAAATCGTCTGACCTGACAGCCTTTTTGATTTGGTGACTTTTTTATTCAATAAATTGTACTCAAAATAGTCAATGAGTGTGCCAAATCTGACGGGACAGCATATAACTTTATTTATTTGTTTGCTGGGACCGTGGGCATAGTTTGGGTGAGAAGTCGGTGAACGGGAAACGTGCTTGGATTCACTTGGCCGTAGATTATTTCGACAACACCGTACTTTTGATTATTTGAAAAAATAACATCTTTTTTGCTACGACGATATCTTGATGCACTTGATACGTGGTAATAGTAGAAAGTCCAGCGAGGACTGAGACGCGTCCAGCTGTTAGCGCTTACTAAAAGAGACTGACGAGCATTGATAAAAAGACCAAACTCAACGCGAAAAAGGAGTTCTTTGGCGATTCCAGAACTATATATATATAATACATTTACGCACGCACGCATACTACAGTCGCACGCAAACAACTTCTCAGACAGAGTTTAGCTAACTGGGAACGCTCTCACTCACATAAATGCATACTTCGCAAATGTCTGGAATATAATTTTGAACCCACACACACTCATGATCTTGATTGTACTATCTTAGACTTCATAATATATTTGATATTTTACTTCATATTGAGTACGTTGATTTAGTTGTGTGTGTATCGTGTAACGTTCATCCCTGTCCTTATACCTATACACATAGCTATTTATTACTTCGGTGAGGTAAAGGTAAGACTGTGGTACGCGTACTTGGGGAGTACGCGTCCTTGAAGGATAGAGTCCGCGGTGCACTCGTTGCATTTACCGCCTGCACACATTCTGGCTAGCTGCAGAAGAAGCAGGCCCAAGGTAGCCCGCAATGTTTACGAGGCGTGTCACAAGGTTTTCGGCCGACACAGGCCCGATCGAGGTTCATAGCAACAGGACGACGGCGTTCGTCCTGTCCCTTTATTTTCCCTATTTCCCCGCGTGTACACCCCGTAACAATATTAATCAATAATATTTTAATTCAAAGATGGGTCTGTCATGCTTATTGATTTCAGTAATAAATTTTATTTATTTGTCTAATTTTTTTAATTCAAAAATTTTTTAAAAAATGTTTTCTGTAATATTCTGGTAAAAATTATAATCTTATTTTCAAAATAATTGTACATCATAAGGCATAAAAACAGCTTATTTTCACATTTTTAATTATTCAAATATTTTCTGTAATTTTTTTTTTTTTTTGAAAATAGATGCAGAAAAATGTTGTAAAGATATATTTGTGCTGTTCATCGGCGGCAGATTTTTTTTATTTGACGTATAAGAAATGAAGTAGATATCGTATGGAAAGCTACCAGATAAAATTCTTATGATTCAGTAATACATATAACATTCATATAGGGAAGGCAAAAAGAGGTCAATGCACGTAATATTCCGAGAATAAATAATCATTTCGAAACTGTAATGAATATAAGCCGTAGACATTTATTTATTTAAACAAAAAATAACAGTATGTGGTAAATTTTGGGAGATGCACTTTATACTTCGTACTTTAGAATACTTATCAAGTGCTTTGCAGGGCCGCATCAGGGACAGAGGCTGATTAAAACTTTGAACCCCCTCCCTCTAAACAAATTTTAGACTCAAACAAAACAATTTATTTGTTAATATGCGACATCGTAATAATAAGACGGAAAATAAAACGACCTGCAATATGTTAAAGTTCACCTCTTAATCAGTTTTTAATACATACTTTATTATCAACAAGCTTAGTATATCAATTAAATACAGTACATACCTTGAAAAAATTAAATATAAAAAAGTTGTTTTCTACACACCGAACAGTGGGCGAAAAGTGTGTCAATTGTTTTAAAATTGTTGCTTTAACTGAATTTTTAGCCGATTGCAATGTTCGGGGGCTTACAATATTTGTAATGTACTAGTCCACAATGTATGCTACCGATTTTATCGACAATTTCTATAATTAAGCAGGTTTAAGGTAGTCAAAGAAAGTATTTTCTAAAAAAATTTACAACTTCACAGTTATTTTCAAATTCTAATAAAAACATATAATGATAAGTATCGTTTTCATGGTTTTTTAAAATCAGATTTGCAAAAAATCCCTATCCAGTAAGACCACTCTGATTAGTAATATTTACTACATGTCCAGCAAATTTTAAATTAGGTATTGTTTGCATAGTATTTTGGGTTGCTAAGTATGAATGTCATATTAGATTTGTCATCCTTGACACAAAAAAGCATGGAAATAAGACCTTACCTACAACTATTCTAACGTAAAGTTTGTATTACTATTCGGGATGGTCACACTGCAGTGCATAATTAACGACTCAAAAAACCGTAATAATGACACCCAACTTCAAAATTTTTCTACCGAAAGTAGATATTAACATCCAGGATGCTCCAATTAGGTTGAGGTTTATAATTTACGCAAATCTGATATTAGGTACGTAATTAACGACCCAAAAAACCGTAAAAATAACACCAAACTTTTCTTCACATCAGGTAGATATTACCTTCTAGTCTGGTCTCACTTGGGTGGACCTGCTGATTTTCGCAAATCGGACATCAGACTTGTAATCAGCAACCCAAAAACTTTATGGAAAATATACTTATTAGTATATGTTTTGGTCATAATTTTAAAATAATTTCATTATATTTTGCAAAATTCTCTATCTTTGACCAACCTAGACATGCCGAAAATTATCGACACAATCGGTAAACCATTTCGTGGATAATTTGATTACAAACATTTCTATCTGTTAATCATAAGAATCGGTTACAAATTTAGTTAAAGCAAGAATATTAAGAATTTTGACACTCTTTTTGCCTACTGTACGCCGGGCACGGAGAGCTCTATTCAGAGCCATCTGTTGTCGTTCTAGAGACCTTGATTTATAAACGCCTATCCTTCAGAGAAATGACAAAGCGTTTTAAAGATGGAAATAAGACTTTGCAACCTCTAAAAATAATTTCCGCTCCAATTAAAAAAAAAGAAAAATAGTTTTATTAGGTTAAGTTAATTTAGAAACTGGAAGAAATGTGGATATAATCGCCAGTATATCTAGAACAGTAATTGTTCTATTCAAAATAATACTTTCACAATATGAATAACAAGTGTATCGGTAAGTTATTTTTAATCAATCCTATTATTTAATACTAACAGTATCTCTCCACAGCTTTTATAAAACATGAGAGAAAATGTCCTATATTTGTATTAAAAAAAAAAAAGTGTTTCAAAGTGGCTTGATGCAATGTGGACTGTATACGTGGATAGCACGATACTGGAGGGGAAATACGCGAGATCCTTGGGAAAACAGAGGCACGCAGATTAACACCACACACAACACTTTTAAAAATACATACATACATATTGAAACTATATTTCCTAAACGTTAAACCAACAGAGTGATTTACAATCAAACAAACATAACAAAATGTAGCTTTTTTGAGAAACATTAAAAGTGAGTCACGCTTGAATAATTACTTGAATAATAGAACCCGGACCACGGTGCGAGGACTGCGAGGCAAGTATGTAAGCAGACACGACAGCAGTTTGCTGCAACTTGCCTGGACGAGTGTTAGGTGCGGACTGTCTATAGCTGCCGCGCTCGTCGCCTAGTTGCTGACTGAACACAGCGGCATGTCATTAGTTGAACACTTACACGCTTGTAAGTTCACAATTGGCTTATTTGAAACTAACATATATCAATATCTGACTTGCATTATGGCGCGAGATTAAAATAAGTAAAAAATCAATGCAAGTAATTTGGGTATTTAAAATAATAATAGTCTAAATCATATTCAACTTGACAACGAAGCTTTGATGTTGTGCATACTCTCGAGGTTGATGTAAAGTCAGTACGCGTATCCATAAAAAAAAATATATAAGAGTCAACATAAAAAAAATAAGAGAAACTAAGATGTCTGTTTAAGCTAAGGGAGCTGCAGACTAATCAACTTGTATAGCAACAAAACATTTAAAAAAAAAGAGGAATCGCTTATTCATTTACAATATTATTAATAAACACAAAAATAGGCTTATATTAGTTTATAGATAGGTCTTACCCATGTTTAATTGCTCTTCCTGACCCTTACCACTCGAACAAGAGACTTAGGATCCTCGAAAACCTCCACTACTCTTTTTAAAGGCCATTTCCTAGGGAAGTTTGCTCATTTTTAATTAGAATGAGATCACGAACCTGCATGGACCTATGTGGGGTAAATCATATTGAGCGAGTTTGCAAGGACTCAAGGTACTTATTAGACCATCTCCTCTAAAAACTCTGAACTGCTTGAGAGAGCAACTCACATCTTTGCAATGGAGATTTTTTTTCTGAAATAATATCAGGTTCAGGAATTGAATATGAAGGTCTAAAATTTAAAAGGTGAGCAGGGATAAGTTGGCTCGGGTCATCAGGATCGTCCGTCAATGAACACAAGGGCCTTGAGTAAAGGCAAGACGATACGGCAGAGCAAAGTGGAAAATTCAATAAAGGTAAGTATTTGATGCCAACCTCGCGTTTTAGGTGATACTTGGTCGACTTAAGAGCAGCTTCCTACAAATCCGTGAAGTTCTAGGGGGATTAAAGTGCCACTGGGTGCCCAGAGAAGTTAGGGAGTTGGCAAAAGAGACAGAAGACATGAACAAGTGGCAATCCTTTCTCAACTTGAGATCAACACTTGCAAAATTTATTCCCCTGTCACTGTAAAGATCAGTGCGATGACCACCGCGTGAGACAAAACGGTAGAAGGCGGCGATAAAGGCGTCGGCAGAGTAGTTTTCGACAATCTTTAAGTGGATGGCCTTTGTGACCATGCACACAAAGATAACTACATAACCCATGAGGTTTCCTTTACCACGATGCTTAGCCAGCCGAACAGGAAAAGGCCCAGCCAAGTCAACACTCGTTTTTTGAAAGACCGGGCTAGGCAAGACCCGAGAAACGGGAAGATCACTAATCAGCTGGGACTAAGGTTGTGCTGCATAACGCTTGCATGTTAAACAATGACTGATCCCTGCCCGAAAAACAAGCCTACCCCTCAAAATCCAATACTGACGCCGTATTGCAGCGAGAATTTGCTGAGTACCCCCATGCAAAGTAAGAATATGGTAATACTCAACCAACAACTGTGTTATAATGTCCTTGTCATATAGGATCAAAGAGTGCTTAGCATCGAGGTCCAATAACAAATTGCTCAGCCTACCCCCAACTCTTAACAGTTCGTTAGAAACTATAGGAGAAAACTTCCGCAGACGACTAGAGTTAGGCAGTGGTTCGTGACTTTCTACAGTAATAGCTTGATTCCTTACAACAATAGCAATGTCAAGAGGAAGATTCCTTCTCCGATGAGTGTAAGCTAAAAATAAACTAGTGCTTCTGAGTTCTTCTATAGTTAAATCTAAGGTCGATTAACGCGTAAATGCTTAAAAGGAAATAAATTGTAATTTGGGCTGAAAGGGAATATCAGTCTTCTTCACGACGATTTTAGCAAAAATTTGATAGACAAAACCAATGCAGTAAGCAGTTACTCGAAGTAAACGACCCCACTTTGAAATCCGTGGAGCTAGATAATCGACAAAGGATCTGAATTGCTCAGTATCACTACTGGTATTGCTCAGTATCACTACTGGTCACGAGACTCACTGACGAGGTATCCTCGATCAACTCCACCTTAAAGACAGGATAGCTGGGAACAAGTTCGTGTAGTACATCAGGTCCAGAAAACCATAGTCGTTGGTCAACCAATGGACTAGGCAAAATACCACGGGAGGTGATATCCGCAGGATTCTGCTTGGATGCAACATAATGCAACATAGCTTTTGGAGCCATTTCATGAATGATTGAACAGCGATTGGCAATAAAAACAGGCCACTTTGATGGATGGGTACTAAGCCAATGAAGAACATTACAAAAATCAGTCCATAAATGGACAGGAATGCCACGAAAAGACATTTATCAACAAAATGATGGACTATTTTTGACAGAAGCTGAGCCGCACAAAGCTCCAATCGTGGAATACTTAGAGTCTTTATTGGTGCGACCTTGGTCTTGGCAATCTGAAGTGAGACGTGAACCTTGTCACCAGTAACAATTCGAACAAAAACGACTGCTGCGTAAGCTGACTTTGATGCGTCCGCATAGCCATGAACTTCAAGTGGAGAGATACTTGGCGAGTAGTGGTTCCAACGAGAAATGCAAATTAGATTTGACGAGGGGATTTCACTCCACCATTTTGTCCAATCCTCAACCACCGATTGAGGTAGTGGTTCATCCCATGCGATCTTTATTAACCATAGAAACTGGAATATGATTTTGGCTACGACAAAGATAGGAGAGAACCATCCTAAGGGATCGAGATTTTTTGCCACATGATCCAAAAGGTTACGTTTTGTCCAACGACTCGGGGGTCCCCCACTGGAAAACTGAAATTGAAACTGATCGCTGCGAGGGTTCCAAGCTAATCCAAGTATGGAAATCGTTTTACCACTTTCTTTCAGATCTTTGGGCCCATCAACTTGAAAATCTTTTGGAATACTAGACAAGATGAGTGGGTCATTAGCAGACCACTTCCGCAAAGGGAGTTCACCCAACTAAGTCAGAGTCAATAATTCGTCAATATGATTCTTAATTTCTTCAATGGTATGACCTCCAGAAAGAAAATCGTCAACATTCATTTCCTTCCGAAGAATTATAGCTGCTAGAGGGTAGGATGACAAATAATTATGAGCCAGCTGGCGCAAAACCCGAGTTGCTAAATATGGTGAACTTGCCAGTCCATAGGTAACAGTAGTAAGTTGGTAAGTTTTGATTGGGCCACTGGGATCTGGCCTCCAGAAAATACCTTGATAAATTTGGTCTTGGGTATTTACCGCGATTTGTCGAGACATCTTTTCGATATCAGTACTAAAGACAAATTTATAGAATCTCCACATAAGAATTATTGCGAAGAGGTTTAACAATAAGTAAGGACCAGAGTGCATCAACGAGTTTAATAAAATACCATTTAGATTCTTGGAAGATTCGTTAAAAACCCCATGATGAGGTATGAACGAGAGAACAAGATTTAGGTCAGGACTTTCAATCAAGTTAAGGTATTAGCTCATGAAGGTATGATACGCCTGCCTGAATTTTGATCAATTTGTAGCCTTTTTTCTAAGTGCTTAAAAATAGCAAGGGCAGACCTATATGAGCAATCACGTGACTGGTTCAAATCTACCTTTACGCTTTTAAATGGAAGACTAACTACGTAACGACCATCAGACAAACGCGAGTGGGTGCTCAGAAAATGATTCTCACATTCCTGATCTTCCTAAGTCAAGGTGAGTTTAACTAAGGGCTCTTTAATCAACCAAAACTTTTGAATTAAGTGATCGAGGTTTCCATCGTTCGTAGTATGTAAAGTTAGAGACTGGTAGCAAGGAGATTTGTATTTTGACTGACGAGTCACGGGACCTGATAACAACCACCCAAGTTTGGAAGAGGACACGATCGGCTGGTTCACCGCACCCTTGCGAACAGCACTATCAATAATGAGAGCGTGAACAGACGCATTTAGGAGGACATAAATTTTATCAAGACTGCAGTACTAAGGGTCAACTAAAACTAAGCCTGACACATGTTTTAAATTGAAAAGCTTCCTTAAAATAGGAATGGTGATATTTTAGGAAAGATCAAAGCATCTACCCGACAAGAGAAATCTGATGTAAAGTGCGGTTGAACTACAAATTTTAACGGAGTGCTTGGCCATAGTCATCACCTCACTGCCAACGCCAGTCAATGAAGTATTCGCCTGGTGCCTCTTAAGTGCCATTAAATCACACAAAGAACTCGTAATCAAGAAACTCTGTGAACACTGATCTACTAAGGCCCTGACCATCGTGCGAGAACCATCAGGATGACAGATGAAAATTTAAGAAGTGGCTAAAAGAACCTGAGGAAAATTAGGCAAATACAACTTACGAGAAGCATTTAAATGCACACTGGAACTATATGCAAAATTAACCTGGTAATGATCAAAATTTTTCTGCTCTACAGACTTACTGGGGCTTTGTTTTCCACCAGCAGAGTGAGACACAGCCTCATCCTTATTCATCAATGTATTGTGCTTCTTATTACAAGTGAAACATGAAAATTTAGACTTGCATTGTTTTTTGTGATGATTGCCAAAACAATTTCAACATAGACGCTTGTCAACAGTAAACTGTTCTCGCTCATCCTAAGTTTTAGCTTTAAATGAGTCACATTGGTGCAGACGATAAGGCTGGTTGCAGAGCAAGCTCCTAGCTTTTTCGACCTCTATCTGATTAATAGAGTTCTGATGTACCGTCGAGGATTTAACAGGTTTACATTTAGATGCATCAGAGCTAGTATGGAAAGTTAACTTTCTCACCGAGGCCTCCAAAGTTATAACTTGAGCGGTTATGAATTTACGCATTTGCCGAATCGTCGGGGGGTTCGTGTTACTACCTCAATGCCTTTGCCAATCTTTGTTTGTATTAAAGTCAAACCTGCTAGCTATGAGGGCGATACAGAAATCCTCGTCTCCCTCTCTGCTGCCGAGAGCTATAAGAGAGTCGAGGGGACCAAGCATCTCCTTTGAAAAGCGCTTTATCTCAGTAAAGGAACTGGACTTCATGGGTTGGCAACTTAATATAGTATTAGTATAGGTAGTGACAAGGCGACGTTTATTGTCCAAGGAGGTCGTAAGAGTTTCCTAGCTTGAGGGTCGTTTTCTTCTGATAGTGGAATGTTTTTGATAAGGTCAGCGGCTTCACCTGACACATGCGTGCGCAAGTGCTGAAACTTAATGATTGCCGGAAGGTCATCCTTTCGGTGAACCAAAGCCCTAAAAACATCCCGAAAACTCTCCCAGGCCTTAAAGTCGCCGGAAAAGATTGGAAGATCAATAAAAGGTAGTGAAGAAAAACTTTGAAAACTAAGAGAGGAGGTCGGAGTTAGGTTCGTTGGAGGTGAGTCATTAGACCGCAACGACAAGAGAAAATCCTCAAAGTCTCCCACTACTGAATAAAATCTGTCCTCCCCAGCATTGTAAAGCTTATCTTTGAAGGAGGCATGCTCAGGGTCCAAATCTTGCTGTGTAATAGAGTCATGGATTTGTTTGAACTGCTGGAATAAGTCCATAACTTGCTGAAACCTAACTATAGCCTGACCTTTGGTCATCTTTGCTTGACCGAGTTTTTTAAAATTGCGAAATGCTCCATCAACCGTGTTAAACAAACTTAACTGGCTCATATATAAGGCTTCCATTCTGAATCAGTGGATACACTAATGTAAAGAGGAGAAATTAATACCCTCGGAGGTGAGAATATAAATCAGGACTATAAATACAATAACAGGACTGCAGCACAAGTCTATCGCAATAAGGGCCAGCACGAGCAGCCCAGAGCCATCAGTATCAAACTTAATTTAATTTTCAAGACCACGTTTCTGAAATTGGAGCTTCTTATCTGAATTATTAAATTTTCACGAAAAGGCTTAATGTAAAGCAACCATAATAAAGACCCTAAACATTTACACAGTATAAATCTCTTAAAGCTAATACAAGACTTGTTATACGATGGAAATGAAAAATAAAGTCAATTGTTTGTCCAATTTACTAGTATTCCACCGTAGAGCAGAGCGGGCCAAGTAACACCGGCAGCGGGGCGCGTATCTAGTGGCACACACAAGGAGACCCGCAGCCGCAGCAGCGCCGACGCACAGTGGGACAAAATGGACAAAAGTCTGCCTCCGATTCATTTTTAAATGGATTGACTTACAAATTTGTGGAAGTATATAAAATAACATATCCATCTATGCCTCGCAACCACTTTTTAAAAATTTAAAATGGCGGATCCAATATGGCGGCCAAAATGTATAAAAGTTTTGAATTAAGATATGAAAATTAGTAATCAGGTGTATTTTTTGTCGCTTATGACGAGTCTGTAATCAGATTTGCAAAATTAAAAATGGCGGATCCAATATGGCGGCTAAAAAGTTACGAAATTTTGAATTAAGATATAAAAATTGATAATCAGGTGTATTTTTTGTCGCTGATGACGAGTCTGTGATCATATTTGCAAAATTCAAAATGGCGGATCCAATATGGCGGCTAAAAAGTTAAAAAATTTTTAATTAAGATATGAAAATTGGTAGTCAGGTGTATTTTTTGTCGCTGATATCGCAACTGTGATTTGATAATCAAAATTAAAAATGGTGGATACAATGTAGTGGCCAGATTATAAACAAATTATGAACTAAGGCATAACAATTGTTAATGTTATCAATAAATAACTTCAACCGAATACCCCAGGGACAACGGATACTTAAGCAGAGAATTATTTATTGTTAAAAATAATTATAATAAATAAATGAATTAAAGAGAAAGATATATAGCTATATAATAATGTATAACAAGTATAATAACTAAACAAATCAAGTAGGAAAAATAAATCCTTAGCAACATTAACGGAATAACCCAATAGACCTTAACTTAATAACCTAGGACTTTAATTTAATAGACTTATCAGACCTACCCGACCGGAGTCTGATGAGTCTGTTGAGTCGGGTCGGATGAGCCATCAGCCTTGACGGACTTTTAATTCACATGCTGATAACTACAAGAATCAAAGTTTTCAAGGACTTTGACAGAGGGCCGTTTAGCATAAGCGTGCAAGTTGGATCCTTTCTCCATGTGTCATTTAAAGGTTACGTGTAACCCAGGTGTATATCTACGCAGAAATCTCATGAATAAATATATTTAAACTTTTGTAACGAGAACATTTTTATGAATAAATAATCATAAAAACAAGCAATCTAGCTCAATTAAAAATTTTTTTTTGGCAATTTTCATGACTAAAAGACCCCGCAGGATCCTTACGGAAAATGGCCCACGGTCAAATTCTCTAAAATTTAAAATTCTGGTAGTACTCGACAAGTTGATAAGAAGTCCCAATGGCCGCTAAGTCGTAAAAATTCATTTTCTTGAGATATAACCTCTCGAAGTTATGTTCTCCCGTAAGGACTTCCAATGTAGTATG
>JAPYYV010014702.1:0-16725 GCA_030522625.1 Copidosoma aretas
GGGGGGGGGGGGGGGGGGGGGGGGGGGGGGGGGGGGGGGGGGGGGGGGGGGGGGGGGGGGGGGGGGGGGGAGCGGGGAGAGCTAACCTCAAAAAAATGGGGTTAAAAAACACGTAAAAATGAACGAATAACTACGTGATTTGAGGGGGAGCCGTGGGGAGCCGGGGGGGAGCTGAGGGGGAGCCGGGGGGAGCGGGGGGGGGCTAGAACTCTTTTTTGTCCATACAAATATATAATATAGGAAGATATATATATATATGATATTGTTGCTATTGAAAAACGAACATATATATATATGAATGTGGGGCAACTATCGAGAGTTCTCCGTGAAAGTAGAAAAAATTTAAATAATGGAGAAAATGAAGAAAAATAACCTTTATTTTTGATTGGGCGGTGGGGCAGTATGATAAGGGTACCTCACAAAATGTGGGGTGTTAGTATATATATACGTAGGTATATATCATGTAAGGTGGCTGTGGGGATCTTCATGAAAGTAAACAAATTTTAAATGCAAAATATTGAAAAAAAAATATTAATTTTTGTTGGGGCCGTGGGGTGGCTCGTGGGGCGATATGTAGGGGGTACCTAAAAAAATTTGGGGTGGCATGGGACAGCCCGGTGTATATGAAGGTATATAGAACGTGGGGTGGCTGTAGGTATATGTAGGTATATTTTGAGGTAATTTATGAGGCGGCATGTGGAGTGGCCCCTTAATAAATGTGGGGCGACTGCGAGACGGCGCGGGTAAGCGCAGGTCGGCGCGGGGCAGGATTTTTTTTTTTTTTAATTCAAAATTATAAGAGAAATTCAAACAATATCACCTCAATTTGTGTGGCGGCCGCGGGTTGGCGCGGGGCGGCGTGGGGTGGAAAAACCTCCTCGCCCCACCGTACACCTATATATACATAGGATGATATACTAGTGGGGCTTGTCTTAAATAATGAAATAAATTTACGTGAGCTGTTTCAGACCTACCTATACAATGTTGAATGATAATTTTTTCCACAAACGTTTACTTTTATAATAAGGAAAAGCTACAACACATGATAAAGGTTTTGAAGATATTTTTTTTTAATAAGTTAAATCTTACATCTAAATATACATATAATTTTTCATTAATAAACAATCGCTATAAATTTGGGCAAGCATGAATGAAGTTAAAGTTAAAATCATTGATGATATTAATTGTCTACTGAGGTCTTTGCCGTATTCAAACAAAATCTTTAAATCCTAATATGAACGTAAAATCACAGATTGTTAACAACATTAAAAATAACTGACACTGTTACACATATTTTATGGCAGGAAATTGATTTGATAAAAAAATTAAAACCCATTTTAGTATTATTATTTTATGCCTAAAAATAGTATTTATGGGGCGGATCTTGAAATTGCAAGTTTTATAGATATGTTTAATGTTATTGTAAAAGTCACAACGAATAATTGAAATGAGTATATAACTTTTAGTAACGCAGAAAGTAATTTAAAATTAAAATTTTTATTCCGGGGCCCTCTCAATTCGATGAAAATTAATTATAGCAGTTGTGATAAAAAGAAATTAAAATATGTACAAAAAAAATATAAGAAATTAAAAAGATAAACAATTTACAACAAAAACCTAAGCCTACTTTAAAAAAAACGTACAAGTTATTTAGAAACACCACATAAGAATATCAGATGAACATTTTTTTGAGAGTATAATATAAATTCACATGATCATTTGGAATACAATGATTATCTTGGTAAAATAAATTTTAAATGTTTTTTTTTGCTCTGCCATTTTGTGGGAAAATAAAAATAAAAATTATTGCTGTTGAAATAGGTAAATCTGTATCCCTCCATTAAAAATATGTATTGTATTTCTATTGTATTTATTTGTTCCATATACAGAATTTATAAATTGTTTTTACATTATAGTTCACTGCACGACAATCCCGTGCGTTTGCATCGATAAAAAAAATCCCTAACGCTTATGGATCATGCACTATACTTTCTCAAGTTTTCTATTCACACAGTCATTCTTTTAATAATCTTCTTCATTCTCTCGTATCGTTCAATCTTTAGTAGTTTAGACTTTTGTCGCATCTCCGTTTACATAATCTTTCCCTACATTGAGGATGGTCGAGAGTTGTATGAGAATGCAGAGATCACTATAAATCATTGTTAATTTTTCCTTTAAAGTGTCCTGAATCATCATGAATTTTTTAAGTATTTTATGGGTCATTTTTGAAGTAAATTAGTATCAAAGTTTAGCTCTTCAACATACGTTTTTATGGGACTTGACCTCAAATGATCTTTTGACATAGACAAAAAACTTTTAAAAATGCAGAGATATAAAAAAAACATATCTGTTCATAAATTGTTATTTTTAAAATCGGTCAGTAAAATTTCGAGGCATGTAATGGTGCATTTCAAAGCAAATTAATGTAAAACGTGAACGAAATATCGAGTTCATAGGCTGTGAGAGGAGGTACGCGGTAAGTGGGGTAGTGCTGCTTGGAGCCGGGGACGCCCCTTTCCTCACCCCTGAGCAATGATACTCCCGACCATCCTTAAATCCCGGATCTTCGTGAAGATTCTACCTCGCTTTCTTTAACGTACGCTTGCTTGGTTTGTTTTACTTAACAACAGATATTTTCACTTTTATTAATTCGTGAAGAGCTGCATCTTTCTTTCATTTCCGGGTTTTACTCCCTCCGTCACCTCAATTCTTAATCTGCTCACTTTTTTCAAACTCTGCTAAATTTACAGGGACCAGTGATCGGATCTACTTTCAGTAGCTCTAGTAATCTATCTTTAACTTCTTCGTTTTTTCCTAGTTGTCTTCCTACTTTTTAAACCCACAACTTTCTGATTTTTTTCTTTATTTTCCTACATGTTATTATATGCTCCATTTCCTTCGGTTCTTTTTTAAATACCCTACACCTTTCGTCTGTGTATCCCTGGTTGCCTACCCTTCCTACGTTACCACACCTTAATCGTGCCCATTGCTTTTTTTCTCCCTTAACTTGCCTGTCCTTCCAGTATTCCTAGATTGCTGGTACGTTTTTTATTTTTTTGTAAAAGTTGCAATACCTCGAGTTTTCAATTTTGGCCCAATTTTTTTTGCATCTCTTGGTCTTCTTTTATTCTTATCCCTCTGTCCAGTCTCTCTTGTAGCTTGTTTATTCTGTCATTATTGAATACACGTACTTCTTATCCCATTTCCTATTCTTTTAAACTTATTTAGATTTCTATTTTCGCGCATCTGAGCACCTCTTTGAAAAAAATCCTAGGCCATCTGTCCTCTTTTATCTTTGCTATGTGCATGATGTATTTTCCTGTCCCTCTTATGGTTTTTAACTCTAAGCTTTTTCTGTTAGCTTCCATTCTCCATATGTAGGCCTGTTAATTTCTGCCTATACCCAGAGCCATCTTAACAAACATTTCTTGTACTTTTTCTATTTTTTCCCACTCTTCCTATCCCCATATTTGCACCCCATAAAAGCACCCGGCGTTAACTGTGGTATCTGATAAGTATATTCTTCTACTGAGACTATGTTGGCTCTCTTCCAAATCCCATATACCATGTTCACTGCTTCCTCAACTTCGTTTGACGTTTTCACTACTTGACGACTGAGCGTGTTCTTTGTCGTGAACCAGAACCCAATGTATTTGTATTTCCTTACTACTCTGAGTTTTTGATTTTCAAAGTACCATTTATCTTCTTTTGCAAACCTACCTTCCTTTCTAAAGACCAAAATTTCCGTTGTTTTATGTTCACCTGTAGTTCTTTCTTGTTACAGTATTCCTTTGGTTTGTTAAGTATACTTTGTCCCCCTTCTTTTGTGTCTGACACTGCTGCAACATCGTCCGCAAACTTTACATTAATAGTAGTTTTCGTCACAAATGTGCATCTCTCCAGGGCGGTTCCTGGGCTCGAGGGCGCTTGCAAAGCAACGTCCGAGGGACTGTTGGGACCCCCCTGGTCGGATGCACATGAGTGGCGAACGCTGTTTTTTCTACCGAGGGTGTACCAGGGTTGCAAAAGTACCGAGGTAGGAAAAAATCTTTCTCCCTTCTATGACTGTACCCACTTTATTTATTTTTTCCCATTCTTTTTCAAGATCTTCCAGAAAAATTCTAAATAAGCTAGGGCTTAGTGGGCATCTATGACTGACCCCAAAATTTGTTTTAAATATTTCTGTGATTCCCTCTTCTGTTATTGTTTTGTTTTTTGTGTTTCTTTATATTTCTTCTACCATTCCCAAGAACATTCGCTTGATGCCTATTTCTTTCATTGTATCTATTTAAATTTTTCTATTCACCCTATCAAAAGCTATTTTAACGTCTGCGAAACACACATATAATCTGCCCCCCCCCCCCCCCGCTTTTCCGCTCCTTATTTTTGAGTCTGTTTTGAGCAAAAATGAGGTCCGCAGGACCTCTATTCTCCCCACCACCAGAAACCTGCTTGACTTTCTTTTAACTTATTCCCCGATTCTAGCCATTTTCTCAGTCTGTTTGCTATTATTTTATCATGAGTATTTTGTAACCTACTTTCAATAAAGATTCCCCTCTGTAATTTTTAACGTCATTTTCATCTCCTGTTTTATGTATTGTATATATTCGCGCCACCTCCCATCCCTTTACTAGCTGTGCCTTACCGAATATTTCATCTAGAATTATTGCTAGCTCGTCTATCCAGAACGCTGCTAGTCCTTTATAGAATTCTGCGGGTATCTGCCATCCCCTGCTGCTTCATTGCTCCTTATTCTTTGAAGCATCCACAAGACTTGGTTTCCTGTAATCCTTGATTTAAGCTTTCATACAATCCCTTATTCGCTTGTAGCGTCACCCTAGCTTCTGTTCGCATACTTTCTATCCTAGTAGTGTATATCCTGTTTTTCTGAAATATTTTTAAAAGGACCTAGCCAGTTCTATTTACTAATATTTGCCCCCTTCTTTTTTGTCTTTGGTCTAAATTGTGCGACTGCTTTCCAAAACTCCGTCATTCTCTTACTGTATTTTACTCTCTTCCACTTTTCATCTCTTTTTTCCTCGTAGCATTTTTTTCTGGCTGCCTTTAATTTTTTTCTCTCTACTTTGAGAACCTCTTTGTCCTTCTCCTGCTTTGAACTTGCCCATTTTTTGAGCGCTGCCCGTATATGTCTCTTCTGTATTTTAACACCTTCGTCACAATCAATTGTCCATTATCTGCCTGTTTTTTCAGTAACATTGAATTCTTTGCCCACCTCCCACATAAGTTTTGTAAGTATATTTCATGTTTCTTGCATATCCATGCCCTCCATATTTATAGTACATTACGTCACTAGGGCGCAAAGTACAAACAAGTACTCCCAAAGGGCAGGGTTGTTGAACGTTGGTGCCCGAGTCGCTTATATTGTTTTTCTTACCGAGGGCAAAAACTGCAATTTTGCGCCCGTGGGCACACTTTGCGCCCGCTAACTTACTTTGCGCCCTAGGGCAGAAAAGGATTTTAGGCCCGGGGGCAAAAAAAATTTGCGCCCAAAGGCGCAAAGTAATTTGAAGGCGAAAAGTGCGGCCCGAGGGCGAAAAGGCTCTGCCGCACTTTATGGTAAGAAATAGTAGTTTTCGTACGAGATTGGAAGGGCTTTAGAGCCAAGAGGCTTACGGCACGAGCCGTAAGTAAGAGACGTAACAAGACTCGTAAAGAAGACTTTACGATCGAGTTACGAATGCTATTTTTCCTACCGAGGGTGTACTAGGGTTCCAAAAAGGCACGAGGTAGGATAAATCCTTTTTCCTTTTCCCATTTCATTGTTGAACTCGATACTTTTACTCTGCACTTACTTAAATGAAAATTTATTATCTGATATGTTTATAGTTTCTACTGCTTTCTCCCCTTTCTGTTTTCTCCCGCTATGCCTAATTCTACTGGAAGGTGGTCTGATTCCGTCCTCAGAGTAATTTTCAACCCATTTATGACACTATCTTGTTCACTTTTCAATTCGAGTACCAGATCGAGAACTGAGTTGCTGTTGCTGCCTATGAAAGTGTACATGCTGTCACAGTCTCCTTTCGTTTCTCTGTTTCTAATACTTAAACCCGATTCTTCGCAAAAATTAGGCAGTTTTTAGCCCTCTTCATTTACAGTTTTACCTCGGGGTTTTCTACTTAAGTCTCTGTTACTTCGAACGTTCACCTGCCATTCTTCGATTCTTGAATTTAAATCGCCTATAATAGTTACTGATTCTCCTTTATTTAGGCATTTATCTTCAATTACCTGAAGTTTCTCGAGCATAATTTCTATCTTTATATTGTTATACACGCCAAATACATTAATTTTATCATTTTTTAATTTTAAACCCTTCATAATTTAATCCAGACCCCATATTTCTTCCCTATCTTTAAACACACTTTTCCCAATACCAATTTAAACCTCTTCTTTAGCTCTACCCTTTTTTTCTCTGTAACGGCGGCTTTCCAATACGAGTCATATTTCTTATTTAGTTTATTCTACCATTTGTTTTCATTACATTTTTCCAGCCCTGTTTCCTGTAATACTATAACGTCAAACTTATTAAAATAATTTTTCACCTCCTTAGTTTTTCTAATACCTGCTATATTCTACAAAATTAATTTCAACCCATTCTTCTCCCCATAATAAGCTGCTCTTATATATCGAAAAAGCCAACTTTTATTTCTTTTTTTTTGCTGGTCTTAATCCTCCTTTAATTTATCCCACGCCAACTATTGATCTCCGATCTTTAGTTTAAGATACCTCTGTCCTAAGAAAAACTCTGTGGTAAGAAAAATCTGTAAACCTTTTCTTTTCTTCCGTTTCCCTCCCTCTAAAAAACTCTATGACTCCTTTTTCTCTTTCCGTAAGGTTCTCTTCTAGCCATAAATGTAATAAATGTAACCCTTGAAGATTCCCTTCTTTTCGCAATATTTCTACTTTATTTTTTATGATTTTAGTTCGACTAAAGGACCTCTCCCAACTCTTGTTTTAATCATCTGCGCTTCTACACCTAATCCATAGTACAAAATTTCTTTTGATTTCCGTATTATACCTCTTATGACCGTTCGTATTTCTCATGCAAAAATTTTTTTTTTTTTCTCACTCTCTTTCTCTCTCTCTCTCTTTTTTTGTAACTTAACTTTTACGTATAAGTTCTAACGTATACGTTGTACTTACATTACTTGTACGGTTTACCTGGAATCTATCATTTCCCGGCCTATCGAACGCTTTTTCTTTCTTAGCAATTATTTCTATGTTTGTTTTGTTTGACGTTGCTTATCACACATTTTGCACTCTCTACTCTACTTTCTCTTAAGTTAGTTTCCTGCCTATCAATCTGCTGTATACCATGAATTTAATTTGCTACTCTTTTAATTATTTCCCTCCTATGAGTGTTTACAATTTCTACTCGCATATCCACTCTTCCAAGCTCCTCTCATAGCTCTTTATTTTCTCGTATTTTTTTTTTTTTTTTTTTTTTTGTTTTTTTTTTGTTTTTTTTTCTTTCATTTTTTGCTTTCATTTTTTCTTTTTTTCCCGCTCTATTTGTAAATTGTTAAATATTTTCATTCATTACTCTATACTCATTCAAGTCTACCACGGTATTTACATCGTTCTCCGATTTTGCTCGCCTGATTAAATTACCTCATACTCTCATGTCATTCTTATCGCCGTTGATGCTAGTGCTGCTGCTGTCGCCGATGCCATCGTTTACGCTGCTACTATCGTTACCGTTGTTGTCGTCGACATCTGCGTCTGTCTTATGTCTTCCCTGTATCGTAGCCATCTGTTGTTCAAAGTCTGTACCAGCTTCAACTTCCGTCGTTACCAGCGCTTGCTGCTCTGTCACAGCTATTGGGTCCGAGTCAACCTTCCTTATCCCCGACATCTCCGTCATCGGTATTGTTTTTGTTCTGCTACCATTGTCATTTGATTGTTCTTCGCTGTTGCAACATATCATGCCAGTTGTTTTTTACAGGCTCCTATCTGTCTGCCCCTCTGGTACTGATATCCCTTCTTCCATGGCCTTCTTTTTGTACCTCTCGTCGCTTGTCTACTCGTTAGCTTCTTGACGCTGTTTGTCCGGTATCGTCTTCTTTAAACCCTGCTCTTAACTCTCTCTTTCTTTTCCTCCTAGTGTTCTTTTCCTGACTTTCCTGCTCTGTATCCTCATTGTCCAATTCAAGTGACACCTCAACGATTCCTGATATTGGTAGGAACGACTCCTTTCTGGCCGATGCACCTGCTTTGAGGTATTTTTCCAGTCTTTCTACCTCAGGCTTACGCAGCTCTGTTGCTGCTTTACTTTTCATTCCTTTCGGCCTACCCCCTTTTTTCCCGATGACCTCTTTACTGCCTTTTTTATTTTTCTTCTCTATGTTCGGTTGGCTATCCTCCTCTCGCTCGTTGTCCGCCATAGTATTCCCGGCTCGAGTTAACCCCCGATACACCTTTTTTTGCTTTTCCCTTTTTCTCGCGATTTCACGGACTTTTGACCTAGTTATCACTTTCCTGTCCCTCTAGATTCACCAACTTCACTTTTAATTAACATTTTTTAATATTCAAGACCCTGGCGTATGTAAAAGACTCGCTTTGATGCGGACCAGTGTCACGTTACGTCCGACCGTCAAAGCGTCCCGACTCGATCGTCCCATTAAAAAAACATGAAAGTGATTTAGCCAAAATTTTGGTTATTTGATGAGATACTTTTTGTTTTGCAATGTTTATTGCTGATGTTATACGTGATAGGAAAAAAATTTACAATTTCAGAATTGAAGGTCAAGTATCTCACATTACAACAAACACTTTGATAAAAAAAAAAATAATAAAGCATCATGTAGGCAATCCTATATACATGATGGTTTTGATGCAATAAAAAAAGATTAGAATAAAATAAAGATATGGTTAAATATCATGTTATAGTTTAAAGACAAATTTCAAACAACTATCTTTCAACAAAAAATTATAAAATTTTACAACAAATAGCTAATATTAATATTTTACCAAAAAATAGATTTTTTTTTATCTAAAAAAGTAATCAAAAAGTAGATGCATATAAGAAACCTTTAATATCAGAGTGTAGTGCTATTATTGCATCTGATTCTGATACAGTAAAAAATTATGATTTATATGTGTATCCTAAGATCTGCCATCCCACACTTATTTTAAAAAAATTTTAAACATCCCACAATCATCATAGTTCGTTTATCCGATGGTATTTCCACTAATGTTAGTATTATGAGATACTTATAGGCTGGAGATAGAGGCACTAACTATAAGAAACATGCTAATAATGAGAATGAGATTCTATCCCTTGTACAATATTACTTATACTGACTGTCTTACAGACCAAATTTCATAAACTGTAGTCCTCTGCTTTACGATATAAGGTTAAGACAGCAATTTATTTTGCATGCCTATTTCACGATTAAAAGTGATAGAATGAACTTTTATACATAAAATGAGAATGTTTAACGTTTAGAATTTCATCAAGTTTTACTGGATAATATCATAAGTAATGTTTCGAATATTTCTGATCGTTATTAAAAAAAATGCGAAGTAACGCCCGATGGACCGTTGGAAACCTCTGGTCCAATGCACACGAGTGGCGACTTCTATTTTTCCTGCCTAGGGTGTACCAGGGTTGCAAAAGTGCCCGAGGTTGAAGATATTAGTTTTCGTCACAAATGTGCTTCTCTCCAGGACGGTCCCTGGGACCGAGGGCGCTTGCGGAGTAACGCCCGAGGGATCGTTGGGACTCCTGGTCGAATGCACATTAGTGGCGAATCCTATTTTTCCTACCGAGGATGTACCAGGGTTGCAAAAGTGCCTGAGGTAGGAAAAGATACAAAAACCCCGCCCTTCGGGTGTGATTTTTCTACTTTCCGCCCATGGTACGAAATGTACTAATTTCCTACTTCGGACCTTTTTGGAACCTGGTACACTCTCGGTAGGAAAAATAGCATTCGTAACTCGATCATAAAAGCTTCTTCCTGAACCTCGTGACGTCCTTCGCTTACCGCTCGTGCCGTAAATCTATCGGTTCGCAAATTAAAGCCTTTCCAATCTCGTACGAAAACTACTAATTTTCAGTCAAACAAAAAGAAACTAATTTACGCTCACGTTACTTAATTTCTCAAGAAGAACAGTTCAAGATCATTTATTTGTTTTTTTTTACCACATTTTGTGAAACACCTAGCTTCAACAAATATACAATTTAACAGTTTGTAGTCAAATTTTGTGTTTGATCAATTCTTAATTGTCATATTATATGTTTATTTTAATGCTGATTTAAATTTTAAAGTTTAACAATTTCAATCGTTCAAAGACCTGTATCTATGCTCTACCTTTAAAAAAATTTGAAAATTTGTGGGTTCATTTTAGTTTAAGTACAAATTTGATAAATTTTGTTGAGAGAAAAATTTTTTTTTTAAGTTAATAATACTAAACTAATTTAGTATTATGTGTATTTAGAACTTTAATAAGACGTATATATAAAAAGAAAAGTTAGAATAAATATTTAAAGAAATAATAATAAATAAAAAATAATGCTACTAGCGTAGTGTCAGTTTCGGTATATGGTTACAAAATTTACTCTGACTTTTTTTTATGTACACGTTTCATTAAAGTACTAAATACACTTAATATTATATTATTTTTGTATTATTTACTTTCAAAAATTGATTTTTCTTTTCACGAAATTTATCAAATTTGCAGATTCACTAAAATACGAACGCACAAATTTTTTAATTTTTTAAAGGTTGAGCATAGATATAGGTCTTTGACCGATGGAAATCGTTAAACTTTAAGATCTTAATCAGCGTTCTGATAAACATATAATATGACAATTATGAATTGATCAAGCACAAAATTTGACTGCAAAACTGTGAAATTGTATATTTTTTCAGGTTAGCTATTTAACAAAATGTGGTCCAAATAATAAAAATGAATCAGCTAGATCTGTTCCTCTTGAGAAATTGAGATATATAAATGTAAATTAGTTTAATTTTTGTTCGACTGAAAAATGGCTATTTATCTAGATTTTTGAGGTTAGAAATGCCAACTTATGATAAAACCATACACTATTGAGACAAAAACTTACAAAGCTACAGAAAATCTTACATGACAATGTTTATCAATGAGATCGACAATTTTTACATTTGCAAAACTGTGTACCTCACATCTATTGATTTATACTTATTTTTCAGGTTAGACAAAAAATGTGACGTGATAGAACGATTTGGGCTTCAGATTCGTTTTAGAGACCCCGAAAATATTTAGCACATAGTCCGGCGTCTTTGTGCGTTTTACTTTTTTTTTTTGTACTGTGTTATTTATGAAAAGCTTTTGAAAAATTATATTTTTAAATTCAATCAAAATAAAAAATGTATTCTTCATAAAATTATAAGTTCGAATAAAAAAATTTGTTTCGTTGATGGACCAGAAGGAAGTGGTAAAACATTTTTGTACAATATTGTAATTTATTAGATGATAATTCACCATTTAAAGATAAATGATTAATTTTGGGTGGAAATTTCCGTCAAATTCTTTCTGTTGTAAAAAATGGCAATCGAAATTAGAATAGTTCTAAACACAATCGAAAGTTATTAATCCATGGCAACTGATTAAAATATTAAAATTAAAAATTAAAGTTCGTTACATTCATAAAAGTTTTTCATTGTTGCTGTTGAAAATTACAATCGGTAATAAATTTTTTTTAAATGCAATAAATGGAAAACAAATTATGTTAGTACCAACATTTGTAATGATACTAATAATTCTTCAGAAAACTACGTCATTTTAACGTCTTATGATAAATTTACATATTTTTTGGATAACAAAATTTTTAATTCGATGACTAGAGAAACTGTACCATATTACACTGTAAATCATAAAACTCATAAAGGTGCTGATAAGACTGATAGTAATATACACATACATTTTCCAGCAGATTATTTGAATTGCATTAAAGCAGGACTTTCACATCACGAAATAAATTTAAAAACAAATGATATTATAATGTTAATTAGAAATTTATGCATTATTGACAAATTCTGTAACGGAACAAGCCTTGAAATAACAAAATTATTCAAGATCAATATTAAAGCGGAAATTATTACTGGTTCAAAAATTAAGAACGAGAATACCGGTGGATCATAATTTTTACCTTTTATTTTGCATAAAATTATTTTCTTTGCAGTTATCATTTTCTCTAATTATTAATAAGTCACAAGGTCAAAGTTTTGATGAATGAAGTTTCTCAACTTATTCTAACATTGAGAACATAACATGTTATTAAAACTTGCAACTAAAAATTTTGGGTTTAATACTCTAGTTGTACTTTTTGATAGCTTTAAGGTTGTACTAGCGATACTCGAATGACGGTGTCAATTTTGATGAAATTTGGCTTATAGATATTGATGTAAAAATGACTTAGTTAAAATTTCGTGAGCTTCTACAGTATGAGAAAAAAGTTATCATCATTTGTATTTGCACGTCATTAACATGGGCCTTATGGGAAACGATAGTAAGACTTGATTTGCAAAGCATCGACGGTGTGAATTTTCATAAAAAAAGATGTATAGTAGCAGTAATATCTGTAGATTGATACAACTTCTTAGAATTGTTAGTTCAAAGACTGTAAGAAGTATAAAGTCCGTCTGAACATAAAAAACAGCGGTTGCGGTTAGTGTTCTAAAGATATTGCAACGCCCGCGCCGCTACCGAGCATAGCGCGCCGTGTATTCGAATAGGTACAAAAAAATATATGTCTTATTGTATTTACATAAGCTAGTGATTTGTATAATTGTTTGATAAATCATTGTCGAAAATTTATTTCCAAAAATAATACTGTCAATTACGGAAGTAAAATTATGTATTACAAATTAACACTTAACTGTGAAGACATATTAGTTAAGCTTTTAATTCGCAGCAATAATTTATGTGAAACCTTAAACATTAAATACAACAAATCTTTGGAAGAAAACAAAATAAAATTTGAAAATAGACTTTACAATGGATTTACAGATTTAATCTGCCTACTTTCAAAGTAGTTGAAAATTTTTGCAACAACTTTTTTATCTTTTGAAACCTTTACAATTCCACTTGTATCTTTGCCGAAAATTTTAGTGAACCCAACTTGTTTATCTGTTTTGTAAGCGTCATTCATCATTCTAAACGTAACGTAAGCTTCAATTATTTTTTTTCTCATGCCCGCAGTAGTACTATCATTTAATTCGTCCAAATCTCTCAAATCAGTTGGTAAATGTCTTAAAAATTTTACCCTGTCTCGGGCTTTTTCCCAACTCCAACAAGAATTTTTTAAGTCACTTTTTGTAATACATAAATCTGTCACAGACTATTCCCAATTTTCATATTTTGCTGCGATCTGTAATATATCAGCACTTTTGGCAAAACCTCAAGTTTCCAAATCAAAATATAATAAAATTGGCTCTTCATTCGTATCCACCGTTTTTATAGGAATAGATTCATCTACTGCCATCAATCCAACATTTGATTCATAGGTAACTCCTTCTAAAATTTCATTCTTGTTTCTCAGTGCTGTTTTTGATTTTTTCCAAATATTTCTTTTCAGTTTTTGAACTCTCGATTAAGATATAAGATATCGTTTTTTTCTTAATGTATCGACTTGATGACAATATTTTTGAGTATGTTTTTCCGGAGACAACAAAAGCTTTTGAGATAAATTAAGAGTATACTGTTCACCGACATTTTTTTTACTCACTGCACAAGCAACACGCGTATTTGCAGAGGCAGATTTTCCATAAAATCTCGACTTCAGAGCTTTACTTACAATGACAGTATTTAAGCTCTCATTAGGATTGCTAGATGAATTTGAAACGAACTGTCAACTTTTACTCGCCAGTTTATCGAAAATATTTTGCAATGCCGCGAATAAATTGTTATCTTTTAATCCTACACTTATATTACTGTGCTTATAGTTTTCTGGATCGCGGTTATAACTACATTAATCATCAAATTTGTCATGCGAATCAAAAACATGATTGGTAATATTTCTAATACGTTTCGCTATACTCTTGCTATCTCCCACATTTTGCGACACACAATAGTTAAAACATTTTTTTAAGTCCTGGATGACTGTGTTTATTAGTTCTTTATACATATAATTTATTTTATATAGTTCGTTGATTAGCCCCTTAGACGTGTGATTTTTGTCTAACTGTTTGGCATCTTCGTGATCACTAGCTTGCCTTACAGCACAAATTGAGCGGCTATCGTCATCAGCTATAAATATGCCTACTGGAAGATTGCACGCATTGAGTATTGGATTATTTTTCGTCAGTTGCACAGCTGCATGCGGTTCCATCGCTTTGGCACTACCGACAAAATTTAGACAACAGTCATGATCTGTCGGTGGGTGCCCAATATTACACTTTGAGCACTTACGGTTCAGTGTCAAGTGAGCAATTACCTTTTTAGTAAAGTATCCGATTAAAGCTTCAGTCCCCGACAAGCTATTATAACTTCTTCGAGTACCACGGGTGAACCAGCCCATGTCGAAAGATGCTGCAATAGGAACTATGTTATCTGTTGGAATATTCTTTTTTTCAATGTTCTCCTCACTCACTCCAGGAAATATAAAATCTTAATGTATAATGGAATGTCCTATGAAATAGGAAAAAAAGGGAACAGTATTTTTAATAAATAAATGGTGTAGAAGGAAAATGTAAACATTATAAAGGTTCTCTGTATAATGATGGGCAATACATCAGTTACAAGGAAAATATAATCCTACTAACGTTTTTATTTGATCATTGTATATTCTACATAAGCATATACTTAAAAAGTAGGTGTGCAAAGATTTTCATCCAATAAAAAAACCATTATTAATATACAATTTAAACAATACAAGTAACAATAACAACGTAAATTAAATATTCATCATATGTATAATCTAAATAATTTGTAAAAATAAGAATCACTCTAGTAACGAAAATCGGAATAACTAATGTACCTAGGTAATTTTGAAATTTATTCAGTTCAAAACAAAGTTCACAGTAATTGCGTCTTTTGAAAGAAAAAAATAAAATAATTATAACGCCGTTCTCACTTTACAGAATATTCCAAGTAGAATGGTACCCGACAAACTTACATCAACTTTAAAATTTTATCTGCATTATTTATTGTTTGATCTCTTTCTTCTTAAGCAGCAGTCCTACAAGTATATTAAGCGACATCTCCAATATTTTGAATTATTTTCTTCTTGTAAGTCTTGTAAGTACTCCAATAAAGTTGAGGAACATTCATTGCACATAGTATTGAAAGTTCCTGCAAGGGTGATTTTAATCAATACATATACGTTGCAATATTTAACTTATGGCTAAAAATTTTAATACATATCTATCACGGCCTTAATATTGCAATCAAAATAAATTTGATTATTTGGTCCTTTGTGGTGTTTATCTATTCACATACTGGTAATCTTGTCACATTTCCTGCATTGTACATAAAATATAGAAGGTAGTCCACGACGCTTTTCTCCTTTTATGTCTTGCAATGAAAGTAATACTTTGCAATCAATGCAAAATAGTTGTTGCCCAAGAGTATTTACGTGCACAATTCGACGGCCCTCAACTTTGATGAAATTAGTAACTTCGCCGTTGCTCTCTGGTGGTTTGTCTGCTTCGGGAGTTTTCAGGTAAGAAGACTAAAATCTTCCACCGTCGCACAGCGGACTATTTCCGTTTTTTTTTTTTTTCATCAAAACCTACTACCTCAAGAACGAATTGAGCTGGAACGATGAAATTTTTTAAGATTGTCGATAATTAGATGTAGAATACAGAAAAAATATTAAGGAAGGTTAAAATTCTCTTTCTAACCTTAAAAAAATCATTGAAAACATGCAATTTTGTCGGAAAAACGAAGAAACTCGTTTCAAATCATATAAATACATGATTAAAATAATAAATTACCATCAAGAATGACACAAGATGATTTTTCTTTACCTAATTTATTATGTAAGAGCTGTTCTCAGTGCTCAACATAACCTCACTTTACATATGAGTAAGGTGACTTTTTTCAAAATCTAATGTCTCAAGAACGAATTGAGCTAGAACAATGATTTTTCGGAGCTTGATGGTAATTGGATGTAGTATATGAGGAAACTATTAAGAAAGGTTAATATTTTCTTTCTAACCTCTAAAAATCATTGCAAACATGAAATTTCGTCGAAAAAACGAGGAAACTCGTTTCAAATAACATAGATAAATGGTTAAAATGATAAATTACTATTGAGAATGACACTAGATGCTTTTTATTTACCTAATTCATTATATACAAGCTCTTCTAAGTGCTCAACATAACCTCACTTTACATATGAGTAAGGTGACTTTTTTCAAAATCTGATATCTTAAGAACGAATTGAAAATTGTTAGTGCTCATTATAACTTTACTTCACATATGAGTAAAGTGACTTTTTTTGGAAATCTAATTTTTTAAGGACGAATTAAGCTAAAACAAGGATTTTACTTGAGCTTATAAATAAATATATATGTAAAAAGAAGGGAAACTTTTTAGAACAGATTAAGTTTTATTTAACCTAAAAAAATCATTGTATTTTTCATGTTTCTTACATAACTTCATTCTACTAATGCATAGTTTTTTTTTTTTTTACATTATAGTGCTATACGTCCGGCTCCTTATGAGAAGGGCACTACTCAGGGCACTTAGCACTTGGGAGAGGGAAGGAAGAGGGATGGG
>JAPYYV010014703.1:0-11480 GCA_030522625.1 Copidosoma aretas
AGGGGGGTAGTGGGCGGTGTGGGGGGGTAGTGGGCGGTGTGGGGGGGTCTAACACTTTTAGTTGGGTTAATTTCCCAGTGAAATATGAATTTTCCTTTATTTTATGGTGGGGGGGTGTGGGGGGACCATGAGGGGGTGTTGGGGGGTGTGGACTCACCCACCAAAATAACTATATAATATAGGAAGATATACACATATAATAACAAGCACCAGCAGCAATGAACACTACCTCAGCCGTAGAAGACTTCATTCTCACGGACTGTTTAAAATCAAATGATAAGCAAACACTGACTGCGTATAAACAGTTGCACTCAAAAACTGGTTGAAACTATGTATGCTGCACAGTAAGGTGCAAACTTGAAAATTCATGAATACTGCTCATACGATTCTGCACTTACAGCGGTCGTCTGCAACAGCAGCATAGCGAGCGCTTGTTGCGCGCCAGCAGCATGACAGTCAGACAATACACTACTCCACTTTCCGTGGTAACGATATCTACGACGCAGCATAAATAACACCCGCGCACTTTCTGACGACACAATGACGACTCTACAGTAGACTGCAACTTCTAAGCACTTGACGACGGCTCTGCGGTCGACTGCAACAGCAGCATAGCGAGCGCTTATTGCGCGCCGGCAGCAGCGACAATAATATGTATGTTTGATGACGGTGACGACGGCAACAACGACGACGGTCTTGCAAGCACCTTCTTGACGAGGACAATATCTACGATGAGGCGAGCACCCTTGCAGCAGCAGTAATGCATACGCGCACAACAACGACAGTCTCGCGAGCGCGATGTGAGCTGACGACTCTGAGCAAATTCATGCTCTTGCTGTGCGCGCTAGCCACTGCAGTGCCTATGAGACTGCTGCCTGCGCATGTGGCTCACAAATCCTGGCTGCTAGGGTGAGGGGGTAGTAGCGGTGACAGCATGTGCTCGTCAGGGGTGTGGGTTTGTAACGAGCCTGTGCTTGTCAACAAACGGATTTTTGCTTATTATGCGGTGAAAATATTTGAATTTTTTTTTTCTAAATAGTTTTATCTCTTTGATAATAGTAATTGCTTTATTTTATAGTAATAATTATCTTTTTAAGTCTCTCTGTTTCTTATTTATTAAAGAAATACTTTATTCTTTTTGAAAAAGCAGTTATATCTTGGGATGTTGTTGACATATTTTGCTGATCTAGGGCTAAAAATGTTTTTTTTTATTCTTAGAGCAGCGCCAAGAAAAATTTTAAGTTTCATACACTATTAACGTTGTCAAAACGATTCTTGATCGTCAGACGACGATTTTATTTATCTTTCCTGAACTCTGCTTTCGACACGGGTTGGGCTTACACTGAACAAAGGTCGCGAGCTCCGATGCCTCTCATGTAACGACGAGGCGTGTAGTTATTTAGCGGCAGCAGAGCTCGCGACTTTGTACATCAGATGGCACTTGAGACGCAGGTGACGTCGCTATTGGCGGACGTACGTTGCCTGTGTATAGTATGCATATCGGGTGCCCCTTCACTCGGGACGTCGCACGTACGTAAGCCGCGAGCTCTGCTGCCACTAATCGAGCGCTCTGCTGCCTCTGAATATGTGCATGCGTGAAGTCGCTATATTAGAGGAATCGGTTCTCGCGACATTCTTTCAGTGTTGAGTGTTCACAAAATAAGTCCTTCCACAACTCAAATTTTTTTTAAAGTAATTAATGGAGGGTTTTATCATTTAAGATTCAAAAAGTTTTCATTTTGAATAAAACAATTATTATTCCCGATATGTCCTCTATTTCGTGAATTAACTTAACTTGTTACTTGATAAAACAAATAATTTTTAAGATTTTGTACCTATTGCCAGAATATTTTGTAGTGGCTGTGTAGGCTTTCCCATCTCTTTGAGACAATTCGGCTTTTATCTGAAGGCTAAGTGATTGTATGGATGCTTTTACACGTCATAAAAGGAAGGTTTGGACTGCACTCTCAAAAACTTGGCCGTTTTTGGATGAATTCGAAAATATAGATGGACTGAAGGAGGGGGGAGGGTATTAGGCTTCTGCTACTTTAAAAGACTTCAGCTTTCTCTTGGAAAGATCAGAAAATGTAAATGGGCTAGGACAAAATGTTGCGGGTAACTTAAACATCTGTTTAAAGAATTTAACTGTTCTTCGAAAAATGTAGAAATGTGAATGGTTTTTCGGCAGCGTAGAGGTGCGTAGAGTAGTAAGAGGGTGCAAAGGATGGCGAGGGGGGGGGGGGGGGGGGTTAACAAAAAAAGGGGGCGGGGGGAGGGGGGGCTAAAATATTTTTAAACGGGAAAAAACCAAAACATTTATCCCTTTTTTCGTGGGTTCCCTGAGGATGATAGGCGGTTAGTTTAAATTTGTATGGGTCAGAGTGGGAAAGAAGGCTATCACTTCCGCCCCACACAAATTCACTATGTGAATAATATACGAAGATATAAGCTATATTTTCACTTTTCACCCACTTTTGTGGGTAGAAGTCGTGGATTTTTTTCAAATGTCATAGTGCTGTACTTAAAAAAAAAAAAAGTCTATTGATAAATTTTTAACCCTATAGAGGCCCTTGGACCCGAGATAACACCATTAAATTTCCAAAAAAAGTCCCTTTTTGTCCTATTTTCGGAAGCAAATATTACAAAGACCTGACAGCCAATTCTAATATAGTAAGTTGCAATTTCATTATCACAACTTATACTTTTTATCAACCAATTCACAAAACCTCTAAGAAGTAAAGCCCATATATGGCGACTGATTTTGACTAAAATTTCATCTAAAATTTGACAAGATTTAGATGACGTTCAAAATGGTACCGATGGACTTTGGACCATTTAGCAAGTCGCACGTTATAGGTTTGCCATCATTTGTAAAACTCCACTTTATAAACTAAATTCTATCGTGTAGGTTTCGAGATACAGTTGCTTTAAAATAGTTATTTTTTCAAAAGTTGTTCTTTTTTTCGCATTTTTGTATTTGTGCAAATTTTTCTTACAATTTTGAATAACACAAAAGTTTAACTACAGCTAGTTGTAGAAACGTATATCAAACTCTTAGTAGAAATCGTTTTGGCCCAAGGTTCTGTGTACCTCACTTAAACCTCCGCAAATCGAGTATCTTGTTCCTCTAGTAAGCCAGTACATCTTATTGCTACGGCTTTTTTAGCCAATAAAAGAAAACGATGGAAGTGCATTCACAATCGGGTCATTTTATAGCCCAACTAGTGCATATCTTCCTATATTATATACTTGTATGGTTTTGGGGTGCGTACTAGCTCCCCCCGCTCTTCCCTACTCGCCCCCGCTCCCCCCAAAATAAGGTAAAATTCGTTTCTTTTTACCTTGAAATATGACCTCAAATAATTTTAGCTAGCTCCCGCCCGCTCCCCCCGTCCTCCCCCCAGCTCCCCCTCAGCTCCTTACCAGACTCCCCCCTACTTACCCCCCAGCTCCACCCCGAACATTTTTTTACTTTCATAATAAATTTTGACAACACTATAACTTTCTTATGAGTATAATAATACCTATATTAAAAACCAACTTTTATGAAAATTGATTATGTAGCAATTAATAGTAATGAATTGGATAACGATATTGATAATCATACACCAAAAATTTATGATTATAAGTATGGATGCTGTGAAAAGAATCCTATATATTGAAACTCAAAGTATTATTTGGATCTTAGGGAGATAGATTTTATGTGTATCATTATAGATCTTGAGAACATTCTGTAATTAGCGATAAGACAAGCTTTTCTGCTGATGCATTCAAATACCTACACGCAAAATACTACTCTTGCAAGTTTCCAAGCTTCTATCGGCATTTTTCATGCTAAGAATAACCTTGCGCTATGACGCTTCATTGGGTAATTTTTTACAAGAATATATCCATCATTAAAAAAAAAAAAGTCTTGGGGAAAATACAAAACAGAAAAGACACAGGAGAAGACAAAATTATGAAAAACTGTTTCAAGAATCTACAAATAATTTGGACGATTGATTTAACAAACAAATTTCATAGCTTATAGACTAACACAGATATTATCGAAGCGTGGTCAATAGCAAGGCAGGTAAGAAGTAGAAGTACTTTTAAACTACAAAAAAGTTGCTTTTAAACTGTAACAAACAAGATTTAAGAAATTTCTAGAAACCATCATCGCGCTTCGTGCGCTCTAATTTACTGTCATTTTTAGGCACGACTGATACTTAGGAGTGCCTTATTTAAATTATATAAAGATTAATTTTTTTTGTTTAAGTAATAGACAAATAATATTAATTTTAAATTGTCGATATCCTTGAGTTATTAGTTTCTTAATCATGAATCTTATATCACTTCTTTTATGATGTCCACTTAATTTCTTTATTCCTCGCATTATTAGAAATATCATTAGTTTGATATTAATATTTCATACACACATATATGTATATGTGCTGGCTTAATCAGAATATGATTCTTTATACACATAATTTTTGACTTTATTGTCCAGTCTTTGATTTCCAAGGTATATTTTCAATGAGTTCCAAGATCGAACTCTGGACATCGCTACATAAAGCTGGCCACGGTTAAAAACATCTCTTCGAAGATCAATACCAATGTTTTTAAAAGTTTGTCCTTAAGACTTATTAATAGTCATGGCAAATGCTAGTTTTACAGGAAACTGTCTTCGTTCAAAAGTAAATGGATATTCATTTTCGCAATAAAGTATAATACGATTTAATAAAAAGATTGATTGCCATGTGACTGAAGCCGTTTTATTCGTGATGCGATTGGTCGAGACTAACTGAGAGTGGGTAAATTTGAAATGAAATCTTGAAAAATGAACATAAATTAATTCTAATTCTTAAAAACTAAATTTAAACTCATGAAGATAAATTTTTGACCAAACAATGGGGGTTGGCGCGCATAGCGCGCAGGGAGCGTAGCCCCCTAGTACGATTTAAAAAAGCGATGTTACCACACTTATCTCCTGTGAGTATTTTATACTTTAGTAAATGATTTGAAAAATCAATCACTTGTAATCGTGTTCTATTGCATAAACCTTTATTGATACTTAAATTTCGAATCAACATAATTATTTAATGTTTTCTTGGACGTAATTTATAAGGAGGTAAACTGGGTGGATTTCATGAATTGAGATATTCTGGTAGAAGTAGATCATTAAATTCAGAATTGTCACAACTTTTGGTAGTATCAATTACAGAATAGATGTGTTTAGTTGATTTGTCTAATACGTCAGTTACTTGTTCTTTAATTTCATCAACGTCAGCATTTCGAGCTGATAAAATAGCACACTGATTTATTTCATGGAATTTTTTTTCTTGAATATTTTTTCCAAAAACGTGTTTAACAATACAGTTGTCTTTTGATAAAATGCAATTTTGGGGAAGTTTCGTGTTATGATCCTTATCATTCAAATGTCCATTACCGACATTTAATAAAAATTCTACAAATCTAGCTTCTTCGGGTAAAACTCTCATGTTTTGTTTCAAACTAAATCTGAGAAAACCAGACCACTGATTATAATTTTTAATTGAAAGATTCAATATTTCAGTACGAGTTCCTCCAATTTTAATGGGAAGAAGCTGTCTAAAGTCTTCACCTAATATCATAATTTCTTTGCCAAATGGTAATTCATTATTCATTATGTTTTGTACAGTTCTATTAACAATCTCTAAAGCATACCTTGGAGCCATTGGCGCTTGATCCTAAATGAAAACTTTCGTTTCTTTTAAATATACACCTTCCTTAGATTGAACCTTGATATTTGATGAAGAATCATGAAACATAGGTACTGGCAAGCCAAACGCTTTATGTACTGTCTTTCCATTAGGAAGCAACGTTGCCGCAATACCAGTTAATGATATTGAACATACGTTAATTTTTTCCGATGTCAAAATATTATAAACGGTCGCGTAAATGAAAGTTTTCCCTGATCCACCTTGCCCTTCCACATAGAAACAGGTTGAACCATTATAATGAGAACGACGAGAAGCTTTTAAAATTTTGTCGACTATAACTTTTTGTTCTGTATTTAACTGATTGTATTGTTGATTTCCAACTTCTTGAATTCTTTGAAATGTGTCATTATTATCATTTAATTATTTATTTAAATATTTTGGGGCATACTTGGAAAATTAATTAAACTGAGTCCTTCTAAATTCAAAATTCTGGATATTTCAAAGCAACCCATTTGGTAGCTTGCATTTTTGTCATTACTGCGCAAAAAATCTTCGGACAAAGCATCTTTGTATTTTTTCCATAATTCTTCTGGGTGAACTGGTTGACAGTGAATCAATATTCGAACAAATGCAAGACGATGTCGTCGAGGCATCATCCATTTTACTGCTTCTTCTATCGCTTTTTCCCACTCATTGTCATCTTCTATAAGTCCCAAAGCTAAGCAAGCTGCTGTAAAAGAAGGTTGTACATTACCATTTACTGTTTTTAAGTCATCGAAACTGGTAGCTCCTTTGACATGCAGTAATAATAATCTCGTATGAAATAGTTCGGTTTGCTTGGGACTGACAGGATATAAACGGCCAATGCAGTTATAACCATTTTTTCTAGCTTCCCATGATGAAGTCGTTGCGTTTGAATTTTTTTTCTTATGCGTAAATTGACATGGAATTTCATTACAAAAATATTGTCTTGTAGAATCATTATTGGAATTCAATTTAAAATAATCTAGTAACATACTACTGGAATCATTCAAGTTGTCACTGATGGAAAGGCTTTCGTTTGCAGAAATAACTACAGACTGTTCATCAGGCAAATGCAAAGGCAGTCTACTGACTGAATGGCTTTTATCTTGTAGAGCTTTACCTAATATACGGTCGCAAGCTTCGACTGGGCTAACATAACGACTTTCAACATATGAGAAATTTATATATATTTTTAACAGCTTAAATACTTGAAACTGCTTCCACATTGATGTGACAATCAAACATTTCTAGTAATTTAGGATTATACGGAACAACTAAACTATTATCAATTTGAAAATTATTAGAACGTGTGTAAGTAATGCCAGTATCTCTGCGTTGATAATTAGGATATTCCTTTTCATCCATAGTAGTTGAATCGTGAAATTTTTTAGAAAATTTTTTTGAACATTTGCCGTTAACGAAACACCAATCAACCACAAGGTTCATTTATCATATTTTTCATAACGATTTCATGTAAGTGCGGACTTGAAGTGATGTCAGGAATTTCAGCAGTTATAAATTTATCAACTACATCAGGAGTAGTCATTTTATAACCCCGTTGTAATGTTATTAATAAATGCATGTGGGGTAATCCTCTTTTTTAGAATTCAATGACATAAATATAAGCCATTATTTTGCCAAAGAAATTTTTCTTAGTAATAAGTTCAAGCAATCGATTTTTTTTCAAATGAAATACTCTTGCTACTATATCTGGTCGATTAGATGTTTGCTGACCTGGCAAAAGATTTTCTTGGATTTTCTGCCAATTTGGATTGCATGTTATAGTGAGGAATAAGTCTGGCCTACCTTTGACATTGACTATATCCATAGCATATTGATAACATTGCTGCAGATGGCGCGGCGAGGAGAACCAATAAATGTCGATGGAAGGATAATAGTTTTGCCGACGTGACCATTAGCATCGTTAGCACAATTTTGCTTATAATCATGCAAACCTTGATATTTATCAACTCGCAACTGTTTTTGATGATACTTACAGTATTTCATTCTATCTCTTTCAATTTTCACATAAGCATCGACTACCCATTGCTGAAATAACCTACGACCTCTGATAATTGCATTAATTTCCTCATCTCTAACAGCTATTCGATACCTAGAATACGCTAAGCGAGTGACGTGCCGGCTAGTGTTATTATAAATGTTGATACATGTCATATTAATGCTCCATCCTTGTGTAACGTAGGGGTAAAATAATGGATAGACCCATGGTTTAACATTGGGATCTAATGAACTTACAAACTGTAAATCTTTAGTATTCATATTTCGTATGGTAACGTATGATTCCGGAATTTCTCCATCTGCTGTGGTAGAAAAAATAGCAGCACCTTCATTGACTTTCTAATAGTTATATCGACGAATATCTTGTCCTGGTTTTAATGAAAACAATAATTGTAATTCTACAGGCAATTGATTCTCATTTCGAAAATTCGAGTGTGCTTCTAATTCTTCTTTCATCATAACATATGATCTGGCAAAAACATTATTTGAACGAATAATTGTATCTAAAATTGACATAAGTTCATAATCTATAAGAGAGCTTTGATTTATTCGGTGATTAATTGTTTCGTGTTGATCAATTATAAATAATTAACCATACGAAGGACTTTCACCTTCACAAGGGTATAAAGCAGTATTAATTTGATAGTATATCTGTCCCTAAATTTTAAAACAAAATGGAGCAGGTCTGCGTGATTAAAAGTTGATTAAATTAGCATTAAAAGATGCAAATGATAAAGAATTATTGTAATGACGTATGCGATTAAAAAAAAATTAGATTTTACGTGTTCTCCACTAAACAGCAATTTAAGCTCTGTTGGGTAATCAGGTAAATACTCTAAAATGACAGAACCGTAACTGCAGCAGTCACTAAATGATAATCCTTCGTTTGATACTTTTTCATCAACAAAATGCTTTGCATTACAGTGCATGCAAAGCTTGTTCATAGGTCCCAAGTAATCTTGTGAAATGCGACTATGATCAAAAGTGAGATGCCGAGCTTCGCGTCGACGTCGTTGGGCATCAGCATTGCGAATTTGCTAATTTCTTTTGAAAATTTCTTCTTCCTTCTGTGTGCGCCTTACTCTGGACCGCACCATCACAAAAATTCAAGAAATATCAGAATCAAGTCGTATTTCACCTGATTTGTGGGTTTGTATTTTGTACTTATGAGTAAAAATTGAAAATTATCTTATTTTTCTGCAAGTAAAATTTGTGGCATTAGAAGATTTCGGGTACGGTTATAAATTCTAATAAATTGTATTATTCCACTTTTCAAATTTAAATCACGTGTGGTTAGTTTTTTTGCCGTCCATATACGTATAAAATTTAATGGTTCAGTAAAATTCAAGTACGGTAACAGTACAGTTATTAGTAGATAAGGTTGCAGTAGAGGTAATCCTAAATTTAGTAGCAGAAAACTGTAAGGTTTTGTAAAATTAAAGTGACAATAAAGTTGAATTATAGGTTACCGTAAAGTTATGGTGGACTTAAGGTTATAGTTAAGGTTATGGTCATGGTAAAAGTTAAGTATATGTTAAAAGGTTGTACGATCAGGTTAAATGGAAAATCAAGTATGTAATATTGTTTAATTCAGTGTTTTATCCAGGTAATAAGTGATAACTAATGACGTGTGAATGTTATTTTATTATAATGTAATAATAATCGGTGTAGGCATGCAATAACTTGAATTTATTTTGTCTTGTTGTGGTAGATGTAGTAGATTGAACCTGAAAAAAAAGAAGATCATTAATAATAGCAGAAAGACAAAGAGTATAAAAAAATTTCATAAAGTGTACAAATCGTTTTTGTAGTGATTTTTTTGTAGTGCAGTTTTGCATTTAGATTATTAAAAATAATTTGTTTAAAAGAAACACTTTTTTTTAAATCAAGTTACATAAAAGTTTTTGTGTCAACAGATACGTATTATCCAGAAATAGATATATTTAAATGAAATGCAAAAACAAAATATTGCTATTGTAATATTTAACTGTAATGATAATATTATAGATTGAAGCATAAAGTCTCTTCTTTGCATATGACTCGAAAAAGATTTGCCACATGATTATCATAGATGATAAATACCGAACTCGGTTTAAATGTACAAGGGTTTTTTTGCATAAAGGATTTCCCATTTTTGTAAGATGAATTAATACACTAAGTTGTAAGAAATAAGAACATTTAAGAATAAAAAAAAGTTTATAGTTAAAAAAAACACTTTCCAAAACTGAGGAAGATGTAATGCCACCGTTTTTCCTAAGTTAGCTGATTCGTGATAAAATCGTATATAATATTTGGAATGATTTTTATTTTAAAGTACATCTCATATCGGGCAAGATAACAATAATTTATTGGCTTTAATGGAGTGTAAGAGAATGTATTTTGGATGAAGTTCGTTTTAATGATGTAACAGAAAAAAAACACTTGATAAATTACATAATTTTTATGTAAAAAACCTTTGGAAAATTCTGATTTTGATGTGGATATATGTAAATGATAAAATTAAAGTATCTCATAATATTCAAGAAAAAATTTTTTTTTTCTTTGTGAAACATTTCATTTTTTTAATTTATTGCAAGACATCTTGGGTAAAATTAGCAGAAAAGTATCATGGAGATGTTGCATGGAAAATTATAAATTATTGACTTCACTTTTGATGTTAGTTCATATCAAATTAATAACGAAAACTTATCAAACAAATCGATGAATTATTGAAAACATGATGTGTTACATATACATGTGGTATGATTGAAACAGCTTTTATAGATTCCATTGATACTATACATATATTCTTTAAATAAAGTTGTAAACATAAATAAATGATTTTTGTAGCTTCAGGAAACTGGATTTGTTTCATATACTTCAAGCAATAATTTGATGTCATTTTATGATAGAAAAAAAAGAAACAAACTTCTGTCGCCATTATTCTTTAAAGCAACATTTATGTGGTAGTATAAATGGGACTACTTGCACGTTCGTAGTGTTTTGATACATGATACGTACCTGTTGTTACACGAAAAAATGTTTAAGATGTAGCACAATTCCCTCAAAGTGTAATGGTAACACCTAAACGGGCAAACATTAAAGTAGATGTGTACTGGAGCGAATCGTGCCCAAGGCTAGAGTACATAGGTTATTGTCCTTGCATATGCAATGATGATGCTGCAGCAGTTTACGCAATACAATATATGGATTACACATGAAATTCAAGTCCTCTGGTGATGTCGGAGGCCAAAGTGCGAAGTCCCACAATGTGGACAAATCAAATCGTAAAATTAGATGTATTTATAAATTAATTAGAGTCTAAATATCGTAAGCTACAAAACTTTACGATGTGTATAGGTATAACTCAGTTATATAGAGATAGTTGCGCACTGGCAGTGTGTGAAGGTCTCATCAAGCAATAGATATGCGCCACACAGTGGGAGATTCCGGGTTTTAAGTGTCAGAAACCTAATATCTTGAGAAGGAACAGAGATAATCAAAAAATTCTTGATGGAGCTTAAAGCTAAGATAATAGCAAACAAGAAAAAATTATAGAGAACTTAAGAACTTGAAATCCTAACCTCCAAATTGATAGAATAACCTCAAAAAAAAAAATTATTTTAACAAAATTTGGATAAAAGCTTGTATTGCCATTAGAATGATGATTTCCGAAAGATACGATACTATTATGACGAAATCTAAAGTTTAATTTCTTTTAACATAACCTAAAAGCCTGAAATTTTGAATTTTCAGTCTTTTAAACCTAATATCTCA
>JAPYYV010014705.1:0-18445 GCA_030522625.1 Copidosoma aretas
CCCTCGCCGCCCCCCACTCAGGGACTTAGAAAATATTTGGTCATAAGGGTACTTTGATTTTTTTCTGGGTTAATGGCCCTCAAGCCCCCCCTGCTTCCTTTTCCTCGGGACAATTTGCTTGTATTCTTCGTGATTTAACGTAAAAAAAAAAAATTTCTCTTAGAAGCTGTATGTACTAACAAACAATTATTTATATCAATCATCTATTTAATATTTTATGATGATTTTTCCACTTCACCTTGCGGTAATCATCCAGGAGCGCTTTTTTTTTAGTGGTTCCGTAGCTCCTCTTAGTAACATCAATACTATTACCATAAAAAGTAGTTTTATATATATATTACATATACATAAAATAATTTTTAAGTATGTTATTAAAGTGAATAGGTCACATCCACTTTTTCAAATTTAATTTTTATTATCAAAAATCTTTCTTAAAAAAAAACCTTAATGACGTAATTCAAATATAATTTTTAATTAAAGTTATTGTAATATAATTTAATAAAACTATAATTTATAGTTGTGCGCATGAGCAGACTAAAAATTTTCGATAGATTTTATAAGACTATGAAATATACAAATTGGTATAGCCCCTGATGTTTGTACGTAGACACCCGGACGGGACTCAGGCAATACAACGAATAGTTGTAAGTACCCCCTACTAACCTCGCTGTCATAGGAAGGCCTCCCATCCCTTATCCCTTCCCTTTCCGAACTGTTAAGCGCCCAGAGTAGTGCTTTTATATTAGAAGCGGGACGTATAGCAGTATAAAATAAAAAAAAACTATGTGTATGATAATCATACAGCAGAATAAATATGAGATTAAAAATGTTAACAACCGCGCGCCGTAACGCTCTGCGAGCTCTCTCTCTATCTCTCTATCTTTCTTTAAATGACAAAGGTATGCCGTCTGCAGTGTTGGGTAAAGAGGATTCTGTCACTGAAAAGTCTGGCTGCCGTGAAGATCTGTCGCCATCTACAGTAAACCTGAAGCATGTTGCAATTCAGGGAAAGTATTTGGAAAGAATCATTTTCACTCAGGTGTAAAATAGTTAATGATTCCCACTTCATGCTTTATGCCCTTCAGCGTAAATAACTTATAAAATTTGTAAACGCAACGTTGTGAAAGTAGACCTAAAAAATAACAATAATATATATACAATAACAACGTAAATAAGGTAGAAGGGTGAAAATTGTTGGAAACGTACTAAATAACAATCAAGAAAGTAAAAAAATTATACTATTTTACAAAGTAACTTATTAAATTTTGCAACGAAACATTGTGGTCGCAGATCTAAAGGTCAAGATAACGAAAATAAATAGAGTAGACAAAAAATACAATAACGATAGCATAAACATACAAAGAATATAACACAGAAAGTAAAAATCAGTATAGATGTAATGCAATGTGTACAAACGCCTGTATACATATAGCTTCACCTCTGAGATATAAGTAAGTACAAATATGAATAATATAATACCTTCGAATAACTATGTCAAGGTAACTCCAAGACTAACTTGATATCATGAAAATGAAATTACCAGTTGAGTCGCACTAGTACATAATCTAACTATCAAACAAGTTATAACTAAACATTCCCAATGGATAAAAAAGTGCCTGAATTTGTCTATTTTGCAAAATAACTTATAAAATTTGTAGACACAACGTTTTTCAGGCAGACCTAAAAAATAGCAAAATACATACATTGACAAGGTAAATGAGGTAGGAAGGGCGAAAATTATTAAAAACGTACTAAATAACAATCCAACAAGTGAGAAAATTAGACTATTTTACAAAATAACTTATTACATTTTGCAACGCAACCCTGTGTTGGCAGTCTTAAGGTATAGATAACGAAAATAAATAGAGTACACCACAAGTATAATTACGATAACATAAAAATACAAATAATATAAGGCAGAAAGTAAAAATCAGTATACCTGTAATGCAATGTGTAGCAACTTCTATATACATATAGATCCACAACTGAGATATACGTAAGTACACCTATGCACAGTATACTTTATCAGCATAACTATGTCTAGGCCACAACAAGATTAACTTGATATCCTGAAAATAAAATTATCAGTTGAGTCGCAAAAGTATAAATTGTTAAAATTCAACGAGTTGGCCTGATATAATTTATTATAATTAGGTAAAAAATAATCATTGTATTTAACATAACACCTGAAATATCACCTGATATTTTTGGAAAAAAAATAGTGTAGAACCTTGATAATTTTTCATTTTAGATGATTTTAAACTGTCAAAAAGTCCTAAATAGGCTTTCCCTATGGATGAAACAGTGCGTGAATTTGTCTGTTTTAAAAATAACTTATGAAACTGTGTAAAAGCAACGTTGTGAAAGTAGACCTAAAAAATAGCAAAAATACATACTATGACAACGTAAATAAGGTGGGAAGGGTAAGAGTTGTTAAAAAAATACCAAAAAAGAATTAAGAAAGTGATAAAATTAGACTATATTACAAGTAAACTTATTTCATTTTGCAACGCAATCCTGTGTTGGTAGCTCTAAAGGTAAGGATGCCAAAAATAAATACTGTACACTAAAATTAGAGTTACGATAGCATAGACATACAAAGAATATATCACAGAATGTAAAAATCATAATACCTGTAATGCAATGTCTACCAACACCTATATCCATATAGCTCCACCACAGAGATATTTGTAAGTACACCTATGCATAGTATAATTTATCATTGTATTTAACATAACACCTGAAATATCACTTGATATTTTTGGAAAAAATTATAGTGAACCTATATAATTTTTTGTTTTACATCATTACAAATTGTCAAAAAAGTCCTAAATAGACATTCCCTATGGATAAAAAAGTGCGTAAATTTATCTATTTCGCGAAATAACTTATAAAATTTATGAACGCAAGGTTGTAAAAGTGGACCTAAAAAATAGCAAAAAAAATTATAATGAAAAATTAAAAGATGTGAGAAGGGTGAAAATTGTTGGAAACGTAATAAATAACAAACCAAAAAGTGAAAAAATTAGTTGATTTTACAAAATAACTTATTAAATATTGCAAACCAACCTTGATTAGTAATTATTAATATAGTAGTTATAATTACGATAGCATAAGCATACAAAGAATATAGGACGGAAAGTAATAGTCAGTATACCTGAAATGCAATGTGTGCCAACTCCTGTATAAATATAGCTATACAACTCAGATATACGTAAGTAAACCAATGCATAGTATAATACCTCCGCATAACTATGTCTAGGCAACTCCAAGAATAACTTTATATCATTAAAATAGAGCTAGGAGGTGAGTCGCACAGGTATAAATTGTTCAAATTCAACGAGATAACCTAATATACTTTAACATAATAAGGTAAAAATTCATAATTGTATTTAACATAACCCCTGAAATATCGACTGATATTTTTGAAAAAAATATGGTAGAAGATAGATAATTTTTCATTTTAGATGATTTTAAATTGTCAAATAAGCCCTAATTAGGCATTCTCTATGGATAAAAAGTACGCAAATTTGTCAATTTTGGAAAAAAATGTGCTGAATAAGAATCCACTAATAATGAAAAAGGGAAAATATAAGTCAATTTTACAAAATAACTTATTACAATTTGCAACGTATCCCTCTGTTGGTAGCCCTACAAGGAAACAAAAATATATACAGTGGGGGGTTGGCACGCGAAGCGTGCAGGGGGGCGAGGCCCAACTAGTATATATATATATATAGTCGAGATAAAAACAGGCCTTCCAGAGGCCACGCCCTGGGGCCAGCTGTATGATAAATTTGTGTATATATACCATTTATGTTTATGTACCAGTCATATATACCCAGTCATATATGTATCACTGGTATCTGAAAAAAAAGCAACCCTTATACTTTCGTATTTTTTTATCATCGTTTTTGTGGTTTTTCGTATTTTACAGTATTTTGTCAAGTCAGGTATTTCGTATTCTGTTTGTTTTTAGTGCGTGGCGTTCGAGACAAAATCCCTGGGGATTCTATGAATTTGAAAAATGATCTGTATTTTTTTTTTAACATTTTTTCACCAGAGCAATCGTTACTCTCTCGTTTAAAATATCTCGCACTAGAGCTAGAACAAGTCGTTAAATGTAATAATTCTTTGTAACTTAACTTATAATACATCCTTTTTTTTTATTTACCGTTATCTAGGTCTACCAATGTCAAGCCTAATATTTTCGTATATTTTTCAGACGTAAACTGAATGTGTACTTTTGAGACCACCTAAAATTCATTGTAGAGATCTCAAAAGGCCAACAATTCTTGAAATAAAGAAATTGACATGTATAAGTACACGATAATATAGCATATCCTTTCGTACTTTTCAGTTTTTGTGACATTATTACCATAGGTTTAGTGACATAATATTTTTGAGCAGTCTTTTAGATCGAATATTATGCTGGGATAGTGGCCATAAAATATTTTTTTTTTTTATCAGCTGCTCGAGACAGTGCTTATTTGAAATTAATAATCCATTGGTTAACAAATTTGTCATGACTTGTACTTGTTTTTAATGGCAGTAATTCAAGAATAATTTGCTTTTATCACTTGAATAATTCAAAGTTAATGTTTGGGACTAGTTATTTTCTAGCTTGAGTCAGCTGCTAGCTTGCTTGGTTCGATTTAACCCTCAATGACAGGAAACGTGTAATTAGGATTACGATTTGTTTCATCCACAGACATAGCAACATCTTTGTCTATGTTTTCAGAAACTGGATGCGTAGGTCCTTCCGTTCGGCTTACCATAAGGTCCTCCGCAACTTGCATATTTTGAGATTTATTTTGTGGAGAAGTCCTCTGCAAGAAGTGCATACATAATGACTGTCAATACTACGGAATCTGACTTTTCTCTAATCAGTTAAAATACCTTACCTTTTTCTGTTGCATCCATGCTAGTTTTTTCCAAAGAGTTACTACACTTTGATGGAGTAGCCAAAACAACTTAACTCAATGAAATCTATTGTAACTGTATACAAGACGATAAATAAAAAACAAAACAACTTGCGAATCATCATTTGCTTCAACTTGCATTGGCTGCTACGTCTATCTATTTATACGTTAACGTATATAACATACACTTGTTTGAACGGGCGGGAAAGCAGAAGCATTCTACAGTAAATTTTAACGTTTTAAACTTTATAAAGATCACTGATATGTATTCTAATCATCGCCATTATAAAAAAACGTGTTGTAAAGTAGAACCTCTGGCGGAGATAAATTTGTGCCGGACTGTACACGCGTACCCTTACACTAAAATATCGATAAGTTTTCTTTTTGTTACGGGGAACGCAGTAATTTTGTTTCTACTAGCCATTCAAGAAGTTGACTTACTGTTCAATTAATCATAAAAATGAAATGTTAGTAACCATATGACAGTTTTTCAGAAAAAATCACAATATAGTACCAAAATAATTTGGTCTTCCAAAACTAAATTTAGTTCTGAGTATGTGAAAATGTTTTTTGATTTTTCTGACGGTGTCTACTCTAATTGAAAAAACATTAGTAATTACGCAAATTTACTGAATCACAAGAATGTTTTAGGTATGCAAGCAAAGAGGCCCCTTTTCATGCAACCCCCTACTGTAATGGAGCCTAAAATAGTATTGTCGGTCGTATTAGTAGAGGCCACAGAAGTCATTAACAATATAAAAAAAAAATTTAACTAATTACGTAAAAAAGTCTTGATAATGAGCTTGATCAGCAACATGGTTTTTTTATTGCAAAAAAATTTTGTTTCAAGCTTCTTTCTAGTTATTATTAATTATCTCGAAAACTGTAAAGTTTAAGTAAAAAAATTCTAGCTGAAAGTTTTTTGGACGATAATTCTGCATAGAGACTAGGTAACTTAAAATTAACAATATTTAATTTATTGCTTAATCAAATAAAAAGAAAAAAAAAAAAAATAATAAATATTGAAAAACAACACTATTAGTGTTTGAAATTCAATTGAAATCGAGTATGTTGTAATATTTGCTATGTTCAACAATATGCCGCAAGTCCAATTGACAAATTTTCAACTGGCAAACCGTTGCAGAATTTCAACCTGGGAATTTTTATTTGTTATAATCTTTGTCTTGCCAAAAATATCACGATAAATCGTTAATGAATCAATTCGTATAGACAATATATTTGATTCACTTAAATAACAGTTTTCTAACTACAGAAACAAAAAAGTTATTTACAAAAAACCCGTTGCTAAGAACCTTATTTTTGGTAATTTTGATGATAGGGTTTGGAACTAAATGCACTTGGTTGCTCTTATGTTTTGGAGAATGATTAGGAAAAATGTTTTTTGTAGGAATAATACGAGCTGAGGTACATTTTTTTTGACTTTTTTTATCCGTCTCAGCTCCCCTAATTATTATTTTAACGCTAGGACCGGCCCATTCTTTTCTTAAGTATTAACTTTTTCTGATAAATTCCATCAACCCATTCACCATAAACCAAAGATAAAGTGAACGAAGATACGCGAAGAAACTAACGCTGCCGCGCCGCGAAGAGCCGCATCTGACAATGAAATATGCAACTGAAAATTTCGCGCAGTGGCGTTTACGTTTTGGATTTGTCGCTTAGGGTCGACTCCAAACTCTATACCGTATCACGGCTCCTACCGGCTTACGAAAATCATTTTATTTTTATATTCATCCAAAAATAAGATCAACAAAGTGCATTTGGTGGCAAAACTCTATTACCAATATTAACAAAAATAAGGTACTTAGCAGCAGGTGTTTCGTACACAGATGTTTTGATTATTTAGTAAAAAATCTACAATTTCGAGGAATCAAGGATATTATCTATACCAATCGATTTCATAAAGTTTTACGGCAAAGCTTCTGGCAGGAAAAAGATTATAAACAATAAAAATTTCGAATTTAACATTTGCCAAGGGGCTGCCAGCAAGAAATTTGTTAATTACTTTGCGGCATGTTGTAAAGCAAGCCAAAGTCTACAATATGCTTAATTTTCGTTAGATATTCAGCACTTAAAGTGCTTTTTTGAAATACATAAATTTTTATAGCTTTCATGCGTTTTCTTACGCTTTTTTTTATGCAGCCCGATCTTGTAACTCCACTTTTTGAGCGCGCTTTAAAATAGTATAGAAAAAACCTAGCCTTTCATGACAATCATTTATCTACACAAAATTTTTAAAATTATTTAAAAATTTATAAGTATACGAGACCTTTGCTTTCTAAAATTTACTTAGGTTTTTTTAAGCACATAAATGTGGAATAATTATGTTATCTTTTTCATCTTCGAATGCCATATGGCAAATAAAAAAACGGTGTATATAGTTTGGCAGAAAATAGACTTAAAACCGTGGGAAATTATTTTTGAAATTTGAATAAGACTTGCGAAAAGTTGAAATTATAACAATTTATGAAAATGAAGACAGTGTTGATAACAGGTGGCTACGAATATAAACTTCTATTACAAAAAAGTAATATGGTGCATTCGATGTCACGGCAGATGTGTTATAAAAGTTTCTGTTTCTTCTGAAATAGGTTACGAAACGTTTTTTTGATTGCTCGTCATGAAATATACGTCAGATTCAGAAGCATTTATTATGACGAATTACGTATAGCAGATAAAAAAATCTTGATCGAAACCCTTATGATGGTAAATTTTGTTGCTAATACATGGTAAAAATACCTTAAAACACATTTAAAGAAGAAAACAGTGTTCCATTAAAAAAAAGTGTTTTTACATAAGTCACTCTAATGCTTCTTGAATAATTTAATATAAGTTAGAGAATCAAACATATGTAAAAGCAACCAATAATTATGCATTACATCAAACACGCAGCCTATTGCAGTAGAAGCATATTAGCATCTCTTAAAATTGAGGCCCGTACTTATTTTAGACAACAAAAAATCCGAATCAACAAAATTTTTAAAAAAAGTTAAAAAATCTTTCTTATCATACAAAAAATAAAATGCGAGAATGAAAAAAAACGTCCTCTAGTGCGCTTAGAACACACAGCTTTCTGTTAACCGGACATATGCTCATTCTAATTAGGCCACTAGATAACAGCATGTTCACAATACTGTAACTTCAGAATGATTTCGTTCTCACAAAAGAGCTCTTTTACACCAAAAGATTAGTATAGATTTTTACATAAGTAAATCCAGTGCCTGTCGAAGAATTCAATATAAAGTGAAAAATCAAAGGTTATACAAGCAAACGATTGATGCGCATTATTAAACATGCAGCTTACCTAGGTCAAAGCATAGTAGCTTCTCTTAACACTCAAGACCCGTACCTTATATTGACAACAAATACCAATTAATTTAATTTTTAATGTTAATTAAAACTTTTTATAATACAGACAATAATATGCAAGAATACAAACAATCTTTTACAAGTGGGGTTTGGACACACAGCTCCCTGTCAACTTGGCAGATGATATTACCAATTAAGCTATCAAGAAATGCGTAATGGAAAAATTTTTTATTTATATTTAAAAATTTGTTGATTGGTATTTGTTGTTAAAAATAAGTATGGGCCTTTGGTGTTAAGAGAAGCTAATATGCTTTCACCTAGATAGGGCATGTGTTTAATGTAATTTAGAATAATCGTTTGCTTGTATACCCGTTAGTTCTACTTATATTTAATTTTTTGATTGGCATAAGATTCACTTTGTGTGAAAATATAAATTACGCTTTGGGTGCAAAACAGCTCCTCTGCAAGAATAAAATCAATTCTATCTTACAGTGAAGTAAGCACGCAGTTTCTCAGTACCTTAATTAGTAATAGTATCTGCCCGGTAAACAGATGTCTGCGTTATCAAACTATACTCGGGCAAGATTTTTTTTATTTTCGCATTCCATTCTGTGTATTATAAAAGACTTTTAATCTACATTAAAAATTTATTGATTCTAATTCATTCTCTAAAACAAGTACTGGCCTTCAGTATTGAGATAAGCTTACATGCTTTCACCCGAATAAGCCACACGTTTGATATAATGCATACTAATCGCGAGATTCTTCGACATTAATTTACAAAAAATTATAATTCTCATGTTTTCAAAAAGAAAACTAATAATTACAAAGGGTTTTTGTTTATATTTATATGAAAAATATATGTTTGGTTTTTTAAGTGGTCCATGTAATTTCACGTAATTTAAAGAAATAAGATATATTTGAATCAGGATATATGGATGAGATATTACTCTATTCTGGTATCACTTTAAGTGGGCTGCGAGGACTATAATTTAAATATTTGATCCTTTACTAATTAAATTAAATTTGGTTATTCAAATATAAAAATAATCGTGACACTTGCTGAATAATTTTTTGGCACTGGACTTAAAGGATATTATCTTTGTTGTACAATAATCTTTTTGTGTCGTCAAATATTCCATTGTCAACTATACCCTGATAAACTTACGTATAAATAAATAGAATTCATTTGGCTCACTAGAGCAATACCATAATAGCACAGTGGAAATTTTTTTGGCATTGCATATGTTAGAGAATATCACTTTATTTCCAAATAAAATGACTTATGGTTATACTTTTCATTCGTGTAAAAATTGAAAATAAGTCATTGATTTTGAGTTCTGATTGCTTGTATACTAATCCATTATCCCTAAAAACTATTTGGTAAAACCTCAACTCAAGGAGATGATAATATTTTTTTACAATCATTATCTTCTTGAGTTGCGGTCTTACCAAATAGTTTTTAGGGATAATGGATTAGTATACAAGCGATTAGAACTCAAAATAAGTTTCTCATTCTCTATTTTTACACGAATAAAAAGTATAACCATAAGTCATTTCATTTAGAAATGCAGAGATATTCTCTAACATATACAACGCCTGGAAAATTTCCACTGTGCTATTAAGGTATTGCTCTAGCGTGCTAAATAAATTCTATTCATTTATACGTAAGTTTATCAAGGTATAGTTAACGAAGGAATATTTGACGACACAAAAAGATTATTGTACAATAAAAATAATGTCCTTTAAGTCCAGTGCCATAAAATTATTTAGCAAATATTACGATCATTTTTATATTTGAATAACCAAATTTAATTTAATTAGTAAAAGATCAAATATTTAAATTGTAATCCTTGTAGGCCACTTTAAGTAATACCAGCATAGAGTAATACCTCATTCAAATATCTTGATTAAAATATATTTTTTTTTTGAAATTACGTGGAAATACATGGACTACTTCAAACACAAGATATATATTTTTAATAAAATATAAACAAAAACCGTTTGTAATTTTTGGTTTTCATTTTGAAAACATGAGAAACATAATTTTTTGTGAATAAATGTCGAAAAATCTCACGATTGATATGCATTATATCAAACATATGGCTTATTCGGCCGGAAGCATGTAAGCTTCTCTCAACACTAAAGGCCACTGCTTGTTTTAGAAAATGATTAAGAATCAATAAATTTTTAATGTAGATTTAAAGTCTTTTATAATACCAAGAATGGAATGCGAAAATGAAAACAATCTTGCCCGAGTATAGTTAGATAACGCAGACTTCTGTTCACTGGGCAGATACTCTGACTATTTGAGCTACTGGGAAACTGCGTGCTCACTTTACTATATGTTAGAATTGATTTTATTCTCGCAGAGGAGCTGTTTTGCACTTAAAGCGTAATTTATATTTTTACATAAGTGAATCTTATGCCTATCAAAAAATTTAATACAAGTAAGAGGATCTAACGGGTGAACAAGCAAACGATTATTTTAAATTATATTGAATACTTACCTTATCTAGGTAAAATTATACTAACTTCTCTTAACACTAAAGGCTCATACTCATTTTTAACAACAAATACAGATCAAATATAAAAAAAATTTATACAAATCGAATTAAATATATGTAAAAATTTCCTTGATCACGCGTTTCTTAATAGCTTAATTGGTAAGATTATCTGCCAAGTTGACAGAAAGCTTAGGTCCAAATCCCACTTGTAAAAGTTTTTTTTTATTCATGCATATTATTGTCTGTATTATTAAAAGTTTCAATTAACATTAAAAATTTTATTTATTGGTATTTGTTGTCAATATGAGATACAGGCCTTAAGTATTTAGAGAAGCTACTATGCTTTTACCTAGGTTGGCTGCGTGTTTGATATCATGCGTATCAATCGTTTTATAACCGTTTGATTTTCCACTATATATTAAATTCTTTAACAAGCACTGGATTTACTTATGTAAAAATCTAAACAAATCTTTGGGTGTAAAAGAACTCTTTTACGAGAACGGAATTATTCTGAACTTACAGTATCGTGGACATGCAGTTATCTAGTTACCTAATTAGAATAAGCAACCGCCCGGTTAACAGAGAGCTGTATGTTCTAACCGCACTAGGGGAAGTTTTTTTTCATTGTCGCATTCCATTCTTTGTATTATAAAAAAGATTTTTTAACTCATTTTAAAAATTTTGTTAATTGAGATTGTTTGTTGTCTAAAATAAGCACAAGCGTCAATTTTAAGAGAAGCTACTATGCTTCCACTGCAATAGGCAGCGTGTTTGATGTAATGGATAATGATTAGTGGCTTTTATATATTTTGGCTTTTCCTGATCATATTTTACTATTTAAGAAGCAGTAGAGTCACTTATGTCAAAAAACATCTTTTTTTATGGAACACAGTTTTATTCTTTTCTTTATTGTGAGGTATTGTCACCATGTATCAGCAACAAGAGTTACAATCATAAGTGCTTTGATCAAGATTTTTTCACTTTTTGGAAAAAATTTTTTTGCAATGATGTTTTATCTACAAGATATGCCATTTTAAATTATTAAAGTCAAACAATGAATTTGTTAGAAGCAGCCCAAAACATATATATTACGTTAAATTTCTGAAAAAGATGAGTTAAATGATGATAATGATGATAATGTTGATGATAATAATGCTGCTAATAAAGATAATGATAATGATAATGATAATTATTATGACAAATATAATAATAATGATAGTGACGATGATGATGACGATGATTTTAATGATGATGACAATGATAACAATGATAATAATAATGATTATGATAACCATAATGATGATGATGGTGACGATAATAATGATGATGATAACGATCATGATGATGACGATGATAATGATGATGATAATTATGATGGTTATATTGATGATGACGACCAGAGTGATGATGATATTGATGCTGATAAAGATATTTATTATGATGATGATACCGATGATAATCATAATCGTTATCATGGTGATGCCGATATGGAGATGATAATATAGATAATGATGATTATAATGACGACAATGATGATAATTAAGATCATAATTATAGTGGTGATGATCATGATGCTGTTGATGTTAATAATGATCATGATGATGATAATGATAATCACGATGAACATGATGATAATGATGGTGATTTCGATGATGATGACGATATAAATGATAAGGATGACAATGATAACGATGATGATAATAATGATTATAACGATGATGATGATAATTATACCTATGATGATAATAATAATTATGAAAAAGATTCATATAATAATGATAATATAATAATAATGACAATGATGATAATGATGATGATGATGAAGATAAACATAGTGCATAAGATGAGTTTGATGACGATGATTATAATGATGATTCTAATAATCACGAGGAAGATGACAATTATGTCGATAATTATAATAATGATAATCATAAATATTATTTCCAGGATAATAATAGTCATGATGGTAACGATTCTGGCGATGCTGATAATGCTAAAGATGATAATTATGATGATAATAATTTAGATGATAACAATGATTATCATAGTAATAGTATTGTTGATGATGATGATAATTATAATAGTGATAATGATGATAATAATTTGGATTATAATACTTATGATGTTGATGTGGATCATGGTCATGATGATGCTAAAGATTTTGATTATAATAATGCTGATGATGATGATCATGATGATGGTGATGACAAGAAAATTAGTGATAATGAAAACGATGAAAATAATAATGATTATGATGATGATAATCATACCGATGATGATGATAAAGATGATTAAGCTGATTTATATGATAATGGTAATGTCGATGATGATATTGATGATGATAATGATAATTATAGTGCACAAGATGATGGTTATGACGATGATTATGATGATGATGCCAAAAATGACGATTTAGATAACAATTATGATAATACTTATAACAATGATAATGATGATTAGTATTTTTAATATTACAATAGTTATGATGATGACTGTCATAGTGATGCTGATGATGTAAAAGATGATAATTCTAATGATGATGATAATTAAGACGATATTGATGATAATCATGATGATAATGTTTTTGATAATAATGATGATTATAATAGTAATTATGATGATGATAATTTCGATTATAATACTGATGATGCTGATGTGGATCATAGTGATAATGATGCCAGAGATCATGATTATAATAGTGCTGATGATGGCGATCATGATGATGGCGATGACAAAAAAAAATGATGATAATGAAAACGATGTAAATAATACTGATAATGATAATGATAATAATTATGATAATGATCATCATAAATACTAACGTGACAGTGATGATGACGATGATAATGACTAATGATGATGATGCCAATAATGACGATCAAGATGGCGATGCTGATTATAATGATTATGATAATGATGATGATGATGATTATTATTTTTAAGGTGATAGTGATAATGATAATGATCATGGTGATGATGGTGATGATGATGATAGAGATTATGATTGTGATAATAATAATTATGATTACCAAAATGGTAATGATAATAATGATTATAAGAGTGATGGTGATGATGATGACCATGGTAACGATGATGATAATGATGATGATAATGATGTTAATGGTGACACCAATACTGATGATGATGACGATGATTGTGTCAATGATGATGACGATGACGATAATGAATCGATGATGACTATGATGCCGACAATAATAATAATGATGGAAATGACACCGAAGATAAGGATGATTATTATAATTATGATGATAATTATGAAGATGAGAATAATATTACAGATGATGAGAATGATTATCGTAATTATGAAGATAATGATGATGATAATGGTCCCAATGATGACGATGCTAATGACGATAATAATAAGAATAATGATAATGGTTATAATAATAATAATAATAATAATAATGATAATGATAATGAAAATGATAATGATGATGATAATGATGATGATGATGATAATGATGATTATGAGGATGATGATGATGATGATGATGATGATGATGATGACGATGATGATGATAGTGAAGATGATGATAAATACTATGATTATGATGATGCAAATGATGTTGATTTTGATGATGATGAGGATAATAATAATAATAATGATGATTATGTTGATAATATTATTGAAGAAGATGATTATGTGATGATTATAGTCATCATGAAGATAATGATTGCGCTAGTGATGATGGCGATGATGCTAATAATGATCGCGATAAGAATGGTTTCGATCATGATTATAGTAAAGATTATATCGATTGTGATGATAATGATACCGATGATAATGATAGTGATTATAATTATAAAGACAATAATGATGATGGCGATGATTATAAAGATGATAATAATGATTAAAACGATCATTAAAGATGATAATAGTTTGATGGTGAAAATGATTACGATGGTAATGACGATAATGATGATAATAAATATGGTGATGATAACAATAATAATTATGATGATGCTGAAAATATTAATTATGATGATGATTATGATGATTATGATGAAGTTGATGATGATGGCGATAAAGATGATGTTGATTATTATGATGATGATGATGCTATATGATAATGATGATTGAAGATCATGATGTTTATGATAATAAGTATGTTGATGATTATGATAATGATAAATATAATGATGCGAATGATGATCATGACCAAGACAACAAAGATGATGATCAAGGAGGATAATTATGATAATGGAGATAATGATAATGATAAATACGATTATCATAGTGACGCTGATGATGATGATGATTGTGATGAAGATTCGGATTATGAGTATGATAATGATGATAATAATAATGAAAATGATGACGATGATTATCATTATGATGATGATGATAATCAACAATATGACAATGATGATCGTTATAATGACGATGATGTTGATGTTAATGATGATACTGATTATTATTTGTAAGATGATAGTGATGATGATGATTTTCATCGTGATCAATTATCTTTTCAAGATAAAGATTATCATAAAACCGATAATGAATATTAAGATGATAATGATAATAATCATGATGATGTTGATCTTGATGACAGTGATGATCATGATAATGATGATCGTTATAAATGTGATGATGATAATAAGAATGTTGATGTTGATCATGGTGATGGTAATAATGTTTAAAATGATAATTACGATCATGCTGATAAAGCTGATCATGATGATGATAACGACAAGAATGATGAATATGATGGGTTTGATGATAATAATGATGGTAATTATGATGATTTATAAGATTATAATGATGTAAATTATCATGATAATGGTAATGATGATAGTGATGTCGATGATAATAATCAAGATGGTATTGATGATTATGATGAAGATGATGTTGCTGATAAATATGATAAATATGATAATTATGATAATGATAATGATAATTATGATGAAGTTAATGATAATGGAGATGATGATAAAGATGATATTGATTATGATGATGATAATGATGCTCTTAATGATGATTAAGGATCATAATGACTATGAGAATAAGTATGTTGATGGTTATGATGATGACGAATATGATTTTGAGAATGATGTTCATGATAATAACAAAGATGATGATTAAGGAGGATGATTATCATCATGGAGATGATGATAATGATAATTGCGATTATTATAATGATGCTTATGATGATGATTATGATGAAGATGAGGATTATGATAATTATGATGATAAAAATGATGATTCTGATAATTAAAATGATAATGATGATAAGTATTATTTTAATGATAATGATGATGGTAATGTTGATCATGGTAATTAAAATGATGCTAATGTTGATGATATTTAAGATGCTGATTAAACTGATTATTGTAATACCGATGACTAGAATGACAATGATAATGTATACGATAATAATACAAATGATATTGATGATGATCAATTATGTTGATGATTATATTAATCAAGAAGATGATGATGATAATGATAACGATACAAATCGTGATAATCATGACGATAATGATAATGATAATTATAAACATAATGATAGTGATGATGACGGTAAAATTGACGATGATGATGATAATGATGACTATGATAAAGATGATGATAATAACGATAATAATGAAGACGAACATCATGGCAATGATGATAAATATGCGGATAAAGATGATGATAATGATATGATGATACTGATGATGATGATGATGATGATGATAAGGACGATGATGATGATAATGATTATAGCGACGATGATCATAATGAAAATCATGATTGTAATGACCATGATGATACTGGTGATGATGCCAATTATACTGTCAATATTCATAATGATGACGATAATAACGAGGATCATAATAATGATGATATTGATGATGATGACAATGATGATTATGACGCTAATTACGATAATGATGAGTATGATAATGATCATGATATTAATGATGATGATAACAAAGATAATGATAACAATAATGATGATGATAATCATGGTAATGATGCTAATAATGACGACGATTAGGATGTCGATGATAATGATGATTGTAATGATGACGATAATGATGATGATCATAAAGATTGTAATGATGATCATTATGATCAAGGTGTTGTTGATAATTAAGATGATAATGATGGAGATAATAGTGACGATAATGATAATGAAACAATGATGACTATGATAACGACAATGATGATAATGATGATGAGCATGATGATGATGAACATGTTGATGATTTCGATGATGATGATGATGATGTATGCAAAGATTATGTTGATACTAATGATAGTGATTGTTATCATGATAAGAATTATAATAATTATTGTCATAATGCGGATATTAGTAATGTTAATGATGCTGGCGATTATGCTAATGATTATCATGATAATGATGGTTTCGATAATGATAATGATAATAATAGTGATGATGATGATGATAGTAAAACCGACAATGATGATGATAATTATAACTATAATATGAATAATGATGATGACGATAATAATAATGAAGATGATAATGATTGGAATAATAATGATGATGATATCAGTGATTCTGGTAAGGATTATTACAATGATGATGACGATAATAATGATAATAGTGATGATGATGATAATATCAATTATTAAGATGATGCTGATGATTATGATTATGATAATTACAATGATGATGATGTATATGATGATGACGATGATGATGATGATTATAAAGATTATTTTGATGATAATTGTAATGATAATGAAGTTGTTGATGATTATGATGATCTTGACTATGAAAATGATGATGATTATAATGATATTTATGATAGTTGCAATGTTGATAACGATGTTGATGACTATTTTCATGATGATGATAATAATATAATGATGATGATTATGATAACTCTGATGATGAGCATGTTGATAGTGATAATATTGACGATGATAATGATAAGAATGATGATGATGATAATAATGACATTGATGATGATGATAATCAAATGGATAATGATACTGATCATATAGATGATGATGATGATGATAGATACGTTTATTATGATGATAATAATGGTAATTATACTGGCACACAGTGGGCAAAAACGGGTTTTCTCGTTCCAAAATCGTAGAACTCGCGAACGGAAGTAGATAGATTGATAATTCTTTCTGGATGTTGTAGTTTACTTGATGCAGAATATAGGAAAATTATAGAGGAGTATGACATACATTATTTTAACTTCAAAAAACAGTCCAATTCTTGTTTATTTTCCAGAAAAATCAAGAAACAGGTTCAAAAAAAAAGTAACAACTGAAAAACATGTAAAAGAAAATACATTGATGCCTTCATACCCGAATAATAATTTAATACTGATTTTGTCACTCATACTGACTCAACATAACCTCATTACACGCATGAAAAGAAAATATGCTACTTTGTTTAGTAAATCATTGTAAATCGTCCTAAAAAAATTAACATATGAAATATTTTTCCAGATACAAACATAAATCCCAGTACAAACCACTGTAGAATCAAAATTTATAATATTTTACTGTTTAATAACCTCAAAATATATTAAAAAACAGGTTTTTTTATCCCAAAATCAAAGAACTCGTCAACGGAAATAGATAGATTGATTATTTTTTTTGTATGCTGCAGTTCACTTGATGCAGAATATAGGAAAATTATAGAAGAGTATGACATACATTATTCTAACCTCAAAAAACAGTCCAATTCT
>JAPYYV010014708.1:0-21335 GCA_030522625.1 Copidosoma aretas
AAATGTTTTTTTTCTCGAGCTCTGTATGTTTTTTCTCGACGTATCCGCCGTTACACGCTGCGCTCGCTCTGGAAGCAGCTGGAGGAGGTGCACGGGGGGAGGGCTGCCGGCTACTCTCGTGTTTTCGCGTACGTATACACGCGGACCGGCGGGGCCGAGCTTGTACGGCCGGTCGACTGGACTTTTGGAGTAGTCGTCGTCGTCGCGCGATTTCTCTTATTTCTCCGTCCTCTCCGTAGACCTCCTCTCTGATCTATGGTCCGGTGGCTCGTCCGAGGATCGTCGTCGGAATGTCATATTGTTACGGGTTGAGTCTTGTGCGAGTGCTCGTATTTTTTGGTCACGAACCTACTGGTTTTTGCTACATGAATCTTATGTATTTCACGTAATGGTACTATGGATATTATTATCCATCGGTGGTACTTTCATGCTCAGATTTTTAATACAATTCTATAGTGTACTGCCATATACCACCACTCGTCCGACATTATTCCGACGCTTAATTCAACCTCTCTCACTCTCACTGCTCTAGTTTTCTTTCGTTGTCGTTACAACTGATGCTTTTTTGGGTGGGGGGCTAGCCGTGACATTTTTAATTTTATTCTCAGCAAGTTGAAGAAAGTTTGATTTTAACAAGTATATAAGATTTATGGCTGTGCTGATGATCATTATTATTAATAGCAGCACCGCACGGTTATGCCAGTGTACATTTTATTCGGTCCGACCGAACAACAACGGTATAATTCATCCCGCGGCATGATAGCAATGCGAACGTGCGCATAAATTCCTCGATCGGCTTCATAATATACAGCGCACGATAATAATAATACGAACGGAGAAATTCATCGAGATTCTCGTACGATTATTACGGAATACGGCTTTTCTCAAAGCAACAACAGAGCCAGCATTACGAACTCGCGACATCTCATTATGCAACCGACGTTACCCCTGTACGCGCTCACGTGCATCCATCGGAATGCTTCATACACGGTACGTCGATATGGGAATAAAAGGGGGGGGGCCGGTGGGGGGGAGGGGGGGGGGGGGGGGGGGCTCATAGGGCAGCGCTCTGCGGGCACGTTTTCTCTCGCGACTCACTTTCGGAGATCTCGATCGATCCGCTCGCTCGTGGATCACAAGTATGTATATAAGCCCATCGAAAGGACTCCGTATGGATTTACTCGATGTAAAATCACGTACGGCGAATCGTTTCGTTCTCATTACTCTTTCTTGACCGGAATTTTCAATTATTCGATCATACCCTGACAGAAAAACAACCGCTCGATTATGAGAGAGACGGAGAGATCAAAAAATACGCGCCGACCGGCAGGAGATCAAACGCGGGGCGCCCGTGAAAGAGGACACTGTGCGGCGTTACGCAGCGGCAGCAGCAGCGGTGTCCCTTCGACGCGCCATCTCCGAAACGAGATCTCGAGCCGCAATTAACGACAAACTTGGGGGCAACGGGGGAGATAAGGGGGCAGAAAGGGACTAATTTACGCCTTTCCTCTCCTCCGTGTCGAGCTGGGCTTCGCGGCCGAATCATAATTGACCGATAGAGCGCGGCCGGGGACGGGTTGCTTTACGAGCCGCCGTGGAGCTGCTTATCGGGCCGATGATGTTTCTTCGTCGTCGAGGCTGGGCAGCATCTGTTTTTGAGATGGTCGCGTCGAGCTATTATTTTCCGGCGGACGTAGTAGTGTGTGTAAACGCGTGTAGATGTAAAATGTGTAAACCCATCGTTATTAATCGTCGTTTATGGTCGCACGAAATTCCAGGAGATATAGTGTAGGTGCATCGACACCGTGAACTCGCGTGAGAATGATTCCAGCGCAACGCAAGCAATAAAATTAAGAATAGTGATTAGGATACACATTATTATTTTTACGAAAAAAGTATTGTTACAACTGTTACGGACCCGATTTGAAGTATTTGAATGATTAGCTATTTCAGTTCGATCTCTACTGCTAATTTTATGCGTTTGGCCTCCAAACAGTTTGGACAGTTTGAATAAAACTTTGAATTTTAAGATTTACAGAATACAGCTTATAACTTTATCACTTTACACTTATAGGTTCATCGCGCCACCAGTTACAACGAATCCAACTCGAGGAAACCGCACGACGAAAAGCGCGTGCAAAGCTGTATGTACCCAACGCCACATCCATCATCGCCACCATCAGCATCCTATACCGACTTGGGGATATATATTTTCCGTCCGAGCGCACGCACCTAAACCGCAAGCCTTGCACAACGCACGCGGTATTGGGAAGGGGAGGGTCGAAAAAATAGCCAGTCTCCGATTTCAAAGGGCCCCGCGACGCCTCCCCCCCCCCCCTTAAGCGGGGGAGAGCCGGAAAAACGCCCGCAACGAGCCGTATCCGATCCGCGCGCCCAGCAGCGATCGCTTTTCCGAAACCACGCGCGCCCCGAAAAATCGCCCGCGCAAATACGGGGGAATCCCCGACGGCAAACAGACAGGCATGCAAAGCAAACACCTACGCGCGAGTCCGCTCTGTTTATCCGAATCTCACGGATCCCGGCGGGCTTTTTGACTCTTGGGTGTTTGGAGAGGAGCCCGGCCCTTGTATTATATTCCCGGCATCGCACGCGTGTCCCCGCATCCATTTGCCCGGAGTAACAGAGCCCGGATTGTTGTTGCACCAGTTGGAGGGGGGGGGGGGGGCTACTTTTTCCCTGCGGCGCAAACATGGACGGGGTCGGATGTGTTGTTTTAATCGGCGCTAATCCGCGGCTGGTTTCCACTTTGCACGTTTTGGCCGGGGGTCGGGAAAAAAATAGGCTCCCCGGAACCTCGGAGTTTGTTTGCAAGGAACTCCAGAGCGAGCTCCAGAGGGTGTTTTATATGTTGCTGGCTTCGATAGCAGATTAAATTTTTCCCAATTTTTCCGAACGCACGGGCTTGTATACAATATACTGGTAGGTTAATACCGAGGATATTAAATCCTGTCGTCGTGTACAAGAGGTATACGGCGCCTCCGTCGTAAAACCGCATACTCTCGAGCTCCTCCCCGTCTTTTACGAGCGTCTCGAGCGCAATTTTCCGGGCGTCTGTCTGAAAAAATCATAAAAAATCAATCTCCGATCGAGTCTAAAATAAATTGGAACGATCGAGCGACGATTTAACGGGTAAATCAACGCCGCGGAGCGCCCTGGAAATTACACGGGCGAGAGAGAGAGGAGTGGAAATCCGAGACGCCGATTTCACGACACTCTGGTAGATATACACGCTCGAGGGGACATCGGTACAGCCGACGCCCACGCCCTGTGGGTCCCTACACGTGTTCTACTGGTTTTCCAGATTTTTCGAAAGCCAAGCCGTGTTTTCTGTATGTTTTTTCCCTTTTTTTTTCTTTTTCTTTTTTTTTTTTTTTTTCTTGGGGGAGTCTAGTCCTGCCGTAAAAACAAACGCAGGCTGTGTGTAAGGTGTTGAGCGTGTTCCTGTCGACGAGCGCGAGGAGCTGTGATACTTTTCGTGTTTTCGAAGGCTCCTCTCGAGAAGACGTATTGTGTTACACGGAGTGGAAATCGAATGATCATCGAGTCGAGTAGTTTTACAGACACCTATATATATATATATTGATGCTCGGATTTATGCGTGAAGTACAGTTAGACGGGACGAGGACAATGAAATGCTCATTGAAAAACGTACCTTCTAATGAATAGTCCTAAACGAGCTCTTAAGGCTAGGGTGAACTCGATTTATTTTTTATGTACTCGAAACGTACAAGTAGTATGCTCTCCAGCTATGGCCTACAGTGAATACGCTGTAGAAATGATTCAGAGAACCCATTGACGGCCGGAGCGCACCGAGTAATAAAATCGGTAAAACATTTTCCGAGACCCCGTGACAATGAATGTTACAGGGTATACGATCGTACCTCACACGCAGCTAGCTGCAGTCCCCTCGGAGGGCCCACCATATTTGCGCCAGCATCCACAACAGCCCTCCCCGCATGCGTCAAAGGAGTGTGCCACGCAAACAGGCCAGTGAGTGAGTGGCTCCCTCCATGTATTACTATACGTTATTTGCCCTGCCGTCACTCTCGGCAGTCACCCACAAGTGTATTATACACTTATACCCACATAATGGTAGTACAGCACACTGCGCTTTCGAGGGATTTTCCGGGAAGATACACTCTACTGGTACAGTATACCCTGGAAGAGGGAGAGAAGGAAAAAGAGATGATACTCCTACTTCTCCTAGGCTCGGGGACAGTGCGTCTGGTAGAATCGAAAGAGAAGAGATTTCCAAACAGCACTCGAACGCGATCGTGTTTCAAGAGCCTATATACACGCTCTTCTCCCCCAGCGCTCCGTGTGTGACAAAACGCGTGTTCCGTCTCCCGCATATATTATTATACTTGCATACTATTGCACTGTACAGGACGCGCGTGGAGCAGAGAGGACGGCTGTCGAGTGCGGGTCTTACAACGCGGCGACAACTCGTTCCCTCCTCGTCGTTTATTAGCTCCGGCGGTGTTCCGAGAACCCGGCGAGGAGCTTTCGTGAAGAAAAAAAAAAAAAAAAAAAAAAAAAAAAGGGTCGCACGTGGCGGAGGGGTGTCGGCGGGGGAGTGCTGCCCGGCGAAAAAAAAAAAAAAAAAAAAAAAAAAGTATCGCACGTGTAGGAGTGTTTTCGGCGCGAGAATTCTCCCCGTCGTCGTCGTCGTCGTCGCGGACGTTTACGGCCTATCGAGGCGTGGCAGGGGTGCGCGCGGTTTATTCACGGAAGCTGCAGTCGGGGAGACGCGGTTTGGGCCGTTTGACTTTCTGATCGGGTTATTTATAAAACAGCATGAAACACATTGTTTCGAATGATACGAAAAAACCGCTGGTGCACGTCGCAGTTATGTCGTACGGTTGGATCAGTCGGATGAAAATTATTTCGTAGTTTTTAATCATAGCTCACTTACATATAGCTCATAGAGAGGATAGGGGAGGCGTTGCGCGGCTGTAGCGATGAATTCCGTGGCTGGGCTTCCTCCTCGGGGAGGATTCCTTCTGAAACAGAAAGCAAATCGAGAATTTTCGTTACCACCTTTTGAACAAATCAGCAATTAGCGGTGATTTTATTTTGAAATCTTTCATTTGACGATGATACGGTACATATTTTAAAAGTAACATCCGTTTCACGCGATCCAAAGACCTATTCGTTCCCCAAATCCGAGCCCCAAGTGGGTATAATATATACGTGGAAGACGCCGCGACACTTTCGCACCTCATAAAGCCATCAAAACACGCGTCCTCGCAGCTTTGGCCCCGACGAATCGAGAACATCTCGGGCGCGCGGAGCGACGCCCAACTCTGCCGTATGATCCAGCGTCTCGTGCGCACCGAGTCGTCTGCAGGCCCCCTCATGAATTTCGAGCGGCTCCGCGAAACGAGTCTCCATACAGGGGCCGCAGCGCGACCAAACCCATCGGAAGAAAATACAGAGCCGCGGCCGTATTTATAAGCAACAAATGACAAAAGTGACGGGGCGCGAAAACGGGGCCGAGCCGCGATTTATGCTCTCCGCCGTCGTGACCGCGCACCACCACCACGGCTGTGAGAGCTCTGGGGGTGTCGTCGTCGCGCCCGGCTTGAAATAATATTACTGCCGCTTTGAAGCATCGCCGCGCGGTTTTTTTTTTCCCCGCTCGTAACGCGAAATTTACACGAGTAGGTGTACAACGGAAGAGGAGCCGGTACGCGGTCGACGTGTTTAAAATTAGATTTCGGGCGGCGATGCGTTATAATTCTTCCGCGCCGCGACGTTTGCAGAGGCACGTTGGGGCCCCAGGTTTGCGGGTCATTTTAGAGTGGCTTGGGCATCGGAAGCCAAGGGATCGAGAAAAATGTTGTTCCGGCTGGAAGAAAAGACTCGAAAAGATCGGCGGAGGAGGCGGTGGAGGAATTCGTCGTCGAAGCGACTGCAGCCAGTATACGTATGATAATCAACGGCTCGGCGTGCGCTCGTAAACGAGCGACACTGAACACGACGCGCGAGAGCCCAAAGAGACAAAATGCACCACTGCCGCCACTCGTCCCGTGATGGAGCAGCCCGTCCCTCATCTCGGCGGGGGGACGGTGGGGAGAGCCGCGTTTCTCAAAACGCCGGGGGCGTTACAGTGGAAACACGCTGTCGCGCTAAAAGCTCGTCCTGCACCGGCGCGGGGGCGCAGCATCTGGTTCGCGTCGTTCTCGCGTGCAGTGTCCCGAAGAGTCTTATTCTCGCTCCCTGCCCCCCCCCCCCTCTCTCGACTTATCGATGTTTATGTTGAAACGACGCACTCAACAGCGCCGACAGAGTAGGTATGTAGCGGGCGACAGGTCCTGGTTTATCGCGACGATAAATAAAGCGAGCGCGGGGATCGCTTGGATAATAAAGAGGCGCGAATCACTGGAGGCGTTGCGTTTTTTTGTTTTCCATTGCGTTCGTCGTTCGGTGGGAAATGAAAATATCCGGGTGAGTAAGGTTGACAAAGGTACTTGCAACGGTTGTGTTGATCCAGTGTGACGTCTTCGTTCCTGATTGAAAAGAAATATTGAGTTCGGCTTCTATGATTCGAGTTTTTGCCGTGAAAGAGTTTTGGATGCAGGCGATAATTTTATTTTTTTATTTCACGTTTTCATGAATTGAATAACATACGAGGTATAAGAAGAAAATTTATATTTGAGCTCAACAGTCCATCACTCTATTTTTCACGTCACACCGAAACGATTAATCACAGTATTTTCTTAGCGAGGACCTCGAATGGTATATTTTTCTCGCAAGGCACGACGATCTGCGCTACAAAATGTACAAGTGGATTGCCCAACAATTGTTTTTTCAGCTGCGAACCGTTTTAAGGAGATAACGAAATAAAAACCGTTTGAGGCCACAAAAACGTTTCGAGCCGTTGTCCTGTAGAAGGGAAATGACAATGAAAAACAGAAAACGATTTCTCCGTCGCCCGAACGCGGAGCCATGAATTCGTCATCAGCTTCGGATCCCCGGGCCCACCGGTATAGAGAGAATCGCTGATGACCGCTCGTCGCCGGTCCTAAATCTTCCTCCTTCGCCTGCCGCTGCGTCTCTCGACGTAACAAGCGAAGCGCGCACCTTCCCGACCGGATACACCTTTCACGCGCTCGTGCTTCTCTTCCGTCGTCGCGTTAGCCGATGTATCTTTTGCAGCGCGTACAGGCGCGCGCGTGTGTGCACACGAACACACCGAGGAGGAGAACAGAGAGAGAGGAGTATCGGACAAAGGACTTGTAGATCGAGAGATGCGTCAACGGGGCCCGGGACTCATGAGAAATGACCATTACGGACGTCAGCGCATCCGCGAACACGCCGCGCACGAAATTTAAAATCCACTTTGGAGATCTCCCGTGCCAGCTGCACGCCGGGGAAAAAAAAAGAAGAGAGAGAGAGAGGATCTAGTTTGACTGATGACGGACATCGGATGCACACCTACCTCCTCGACTCGTAACTGTAATCCTGCGCGGCTCGCGGGCTTTTTGTTCCGACTCGTCGATTTCACTGCCCGCGACGCGAAAGCCGACTCGCCGCGGGAAAAACGTCAACACGGGCTGCTGCTGCTGCCGAGGCGCATAGAGTGGTCGCGAGCTGGCATTCATCATCTTCCACGGGGGACTGCGAACATTCATTTTTGATAAGGAGTACATATCTCCGTGATTGATTGATTAATCGCCATCGGCCGCGCGGTGAAATAAGATATTCCCCGGAGGAGCGGAAATTTATGCGGACAAGAGAGAGAGAGAGAGAGAGAGTTTTCGACGATATTCGTGAGTCGTCGCTGATGCTGTTGTTGTTTTTTACGAAATCTCAGGCTTCATCATCTACAAATTCATGAGCGTAACAAAACCCGACGTTAAACCGCATCCTGTCATTAATCTTCTACGTGTGCGAACGCACGGGCGTTTTTTCATCCGAGTGGACTGGAAACGCGTAAGCACCGAGTGATAAACAATTCAAAAACCCTCGCACCTCCGGCTTCTCGCGCTCCTCTGCTGATCGAATGCTCGTACTTATTCCTGGATTGTAAAAGCAGAACAGCGGAAGTGGTTTCATCTACTAGCCAGAACTACCAGACTACGACGACGGTTTTAACGAATACACGTCGGAATCTCCGAAAACTTACGAGGTTGGGGGAGACCGAAGTGGGAAACGAAGGTTTTTGCGTGGCACGCGTTTGAGACTGGGAGCCTCAAGTTCTGTGGATGATTGTGGTCCTCGGCTTGGTCCGAAGAATACAGTTTGCCCCGAGGCATGGTAAGAACAAAGGCGGTTTACTGAATTCAAGAAAATCGTGGTTCTACCTCCTTTCGTAATATCTTAGCTTGTAGTAAAGTTAGAGATTATGTTATTCAAGTTCTCTAAACTGATGAAAATTTCTTAGTTTATTTGATCGTTGATGAAATCTTCACATTTTTGACACATGTAAAAATATTTTTTAACTTAAAACCGAATGAGGAGTACTAATTAACGGTAACAGAGCTCAGATAAAAGTTTGTTTTGAGCACTTGATGGCTGTTTGAGAGAATATTGTGACATGATTCCAAATTAGATGAAAACAAAATTGTATCTCATTTCGGTTTCATCCACCACATGACTTTTCAGAGATTCCGACGTATACAAACGCGCGTACTCCGACCGTACAAACCATTATAATTGCGAATGGCCGCGATACACAAGCGTTAAATGCACGCGCGGTTGGTATTATGTATGTGAACACGCGTGTGTGTATGCGTATTCGGGGGGATGTAGCAGCAGATTCGGGTATGGTGGTATTGATGGTAGTCTGACGCACGAAAACGTGTCTTTCGGTCGACGCGTGCAGTTAGCGAGCGTGTGACGTGTTAGTAGGTATACCGAGGTATACGCAGCGCATTTCGCAACGTAATTCAACCGGACACGTGGTCATAATTAATTGATTTTTCATACTGCAATTTCTTTGAGTGATGCATGATCGACCTAGACTTTAAAATTAGACAGATGCTAATAACAAGAGAATTTTTCGGAATGACAAATCATTTTTAATTTCTATTCAAAGAATATAATGCATTTTGTCCCCCAATAATCTCGTTGTCCTATATACTAATTATACAAGAAAGAAGGAATTAATAAATATTCATTCACCTACTGTATGAAATGATTTACTAACAAACATGCAACATAACAGTTCACTGCCTAGGAGTATGCCTCCAACTTGATGCATACTGCTATTACCCATCTTGAGCTAGCAATTATTATACAAATTAACGATTTTCAATTACGCTGGTGTGGCACGCGCATTTGACCCATTACACGACACCACAGGTGTATAATTCGTTGTAGTTGTATAACAGAGCTCATCATAGTAGAGCGAGTAGCTGCAGGTATATTCGAGCGCATGGTGCCAGGGAGAGAAAAAACAGTACGAGAGATAAGATAACAGTCATCAGCCTTAATAATACCTTGCCTGGCCAGAAATAATAATACTCATGAAATTTACATATTTTAATAATAGCTTTACAAGCTTATGTAAGTGAAGAAAGTAGTTAGTTAAATAAATTTAATGGATAAGAAAGATTGTATAGGAATCTAATAGACAAATTATATTTTATAAATATAAAACAATTATAAAATTTGAAATGCTCTTGAAAGCAGTAAACAAAAGAGTTTACAAAATATATGAAGACAAATGAGGAATAAAAAATGAAAATAAATAAAAAATTTATGAACCAAAAACATAAATCATGTGATTTAGGGTAATATAAAACAATTATTGCGCGATTTTTGTTTCAATCCATTTTATCACTCGTAGCAATTTCTCAAATATTATAGTTCCACGTGAAATTTTTGAGTCTAAGTTTCACGTCAAAGGGGTCTGTAAACAAACACAATATTAATATTAAAAGAGTTCTCGAAGATGTTGTTGTGATTATAGTTTAGGGATGTACTAAAACTTAAATTTTCTGGGCACAACAAACATAAACACCGAAATGGCTCTCTTTGCCTCGACTTGTTTGAAATCTTCCTGATAGATTTCGGTCATTTTTATTGCAATATGTGTATTGTTTTGGGTAGAGATTTACTTTTAAAAGGCTTTGTTTTGACACTAAAAGATTAATAGTTACGGGAACAAAGCATACATATAGGATCTGTTATGGTCAGTCGACATGAGTTAGTGGGTAATTAATATTCTAATCTCAGAAAAAAAGAGAAAGAAAAGAAACCTTAAGTCAGAGAATCGTAAATATAATTTTTTATGATTCACGTGGACATAAATATTTTTATTTTTATAGTTTTGTTTTTATTTCTTTAGAAATGTAATTAAAAAACTAAGGTGTTTCTTAGAAACAAAATTGTTTAAGATGGCTAGCGTTTTTTTCATAGCATGGTACATGGACATCGATGATTATTTTCATGACAGGTAGACATTTCTTTGTGCGTTTCAGTAATGACACAGTCAATAAAATCTCTATAAAAAGAAACCCTAGTGTATAATGATGGTAAATTCCGTTCATTACAGTCCATCGGACCACAAGATAATATTCCGATAAGAATATAGTTCCCATTATTTTTCAATACAAGAGGTCCTCCGCTATCCCCCTGAACACAAAAAGTTAGTTGGTTGCATTATGAAAGAATTAATTATTAAATTTAAGTTACAAAGCACTTACCAAACAAGTACCTTCGGGTTGTATTGAATTTGATTGTTTCGTCTGGGAGCAAAATACTTTCATGAAGTTGATTGTTCTATAAGCCCATGACTTTGTACATTCATCTACTGACAAAACACGTGTTTTCGCAAAGCGCAAGTTTCCAAATGCTCTTCCACTTACAATGGGTTTAGTAGGACTCGAAAGATCAACAGCTATTTCATTATAACCGAAACCGGTGATGACAGGTTCAGTATCGACAAACAATTGAAGTCCTCTAATATTTAAGAGTTTTGGCAGAGTAATTTTTTTCATATACAAATTATCCAATGGTATCATCTTATCAAGCTAATTAAAAATAATGATTAACTGGTTGACCATATCATTGACCGATGAAGAAAAAAAATGCAAACGCACCTTAAGCACAGCAATATCTCCTTGAAACATTTTACTGTTCGTTGAATGATTAAAGTCTTCGTGCAAGTGGGCTGTTGTAGCATTGGCGTAAAATCTGTACCCTGAATACTCTTTATAATTTTCAAGTCCAGCTGCAACTCTAATTTTTCCAACATTTCCATCATTATCCACGATGCAATGAGCTGCTGTTACGACAAGCCACTCAGTAACAATAGCACCGTTACAATTACGAGTTGACGTATGAACAAAAGCATGGTAAGGATACTCAGAAATTGTTGCTTGTTGACCTCCAACAATATTTTCTGTTTCTAATGTCTGAACTGTAAATAATAATCAAACTGAATTTTAATCATACATTGAATTTTTAAGTTTAGCGTGCTTCATCGATGTACTAGCGCAATAAAAAAATTTTAAGAACAATAAACCAATAAAACTGTTTTGGTAGAAACTCCAAAATTATTATGGACGAAAGAAATTAAAGAAATCCACTGTCACGTGAAAGATTATTTATTTTAGGCACACAAATTTGTGTCATATCCATAAAAACATACTTGGCGAAAATCGTTTGAAGAAATGTTTAATTTTAAAAAACAATATGTGGAATACCTCTGCAATACTCAAATTAATACAAATCGATCACGAAAAATGCGTTTACATTTAACTCGGTATTTAACAAAATGATACAGCAAATGACGCATAAATTATCCTTAATGAATAAAGAGAACAAGTAATCCAAACTTTTTTTTAACGTGCTATAACTTTTTGAACAGTAAAATTTTTTATATAGAGTCGTGTTGAATTTCAGATCGTAATTGTGAGTGGAATAGCTTCTTACAAATGATTTTGTAATATGTCCTTGTGTCGCGTTAAAAGACAAGCTATCCGCAGATGACCCTTGTTTCACATACATTTAACATTGAAGCCGCGAATGATTGTTTAAACGTTTGTGCAAATATCTCGCTTTTCATTATTAACAGCATCTTAATAAAGCAAGCTTTCACATGTAATGTTTTTGATAAATTTCTTGTTATTTTAACTAAAATTACATAATATTTACTCATACATTTCACATCTCTCTCATGAGCCCATGTTAAAAATTGCAGTCTTGAAATTGGCTTTTTTAATATTGGATTATAAAAAATACAAAGTTCTAATACGGCAATGGTTGTAAATTAATAAATAGATTTCAACATTTTTTATTGCATTGTTATGGATTTCATTTTGCAGATTTCCTTAAATTTATTATTTTACAAAAGTGATTTAATAGAAAATTTGTTTGCTTTACTGGATTTTACATCCATAATCTTACCATTGGCACTTAAATGGAATAATAAATAAATATGAATTACAAAAATGATGTAAGACATTTTGCACTAGTTGAAACTACTAGAACTGTTTTTTGAGTGAACTTCGAATAAATTGATTTCACGCGAGGCAGATACAAACTATTTTATAGGTCCAACTTATAGCTTATTCAACAGATGTTAAAATATCTGATAATACCACCTGTTTGAATATTTATTACGTTCACTGTTTGGATACGATCTTTGACTTTATGAGAGTAAGAACATAGTAAGTTACGTCAAACAAGTTTCATTTGTACTATAATATTCTGAACTGACGCATGTGGTAAAAAAGACGTTTTTCTATTAACTGTGCAGAATAATTTTAAGCTCAATACAGTTAGCATAAGAGCACGAAAAAATTTTAAAACAATTGATGGATATTACTTTTTTTAATCAAACTAACGAAAATACTATATAATGTATCTGAGTGATTGCAATTACCCACCGTTCGTTATTTTGAGCAAAATATTAAAATTATACTAATGTATACGTCTACAAGAAAAATCACGAGAGTATAATTATCGTGCCTTCAATGCAAAAATTTATTTTTTTTTGCATGGAGTTACTAGTTACTTTTATCATGATAATCATTATTACTATTATTTGTATTATTCCTATCTTTGAAAAAATGAACCACTTTAAGTGAAGACAAGATTAAACGATTCTCATTGGTTGGCCACATAAGAATAACGTGATTATATTGATAGTCCCTAATAGGCTTATTAATAACCTGTAGGTTATGAATAAAAACGCGCAAAGCGCGTTTAGGTTTGTTTCTATTAAACTTAAAATAATTATATCAATCTGTATATTAGCGTTATTTCTATTTCATAATACGTTCTGCCCCGAACAAAAACTCTAATATTTTCTACGAAAACCTTCCATTGCCATATACAGAAGGCGTTGATTGTACCCTCTTCTACATTCTTTCATTTTTTTCTTATTCCCCACCTAATCGAACTAATCCAAAAAGGAAAAAAAATGTATACGGGACAAGTATTTACATAGACGGTGACAAATGTTACCAGTTGCGGGCAAGGAGGTGCCAATTCAGTCTTCAGGGCAAGAAGAAACTAATTTGGAGAGTATAAAAAGAGACTTTGGGTTCATTTTGTCAACGTATAAAGTCGCAGTGCCTTCTTGCTTCTCACAAAAGGCCAGTATCTGTTTGATCTGAAACCCAAACCCCTTGCCCGCAACTCATCGGCCCCGGAAGGAGGACGAGGGGTACACTCGAAACAGAAATCGCGAATTCATCGCTGCAAGCTCGCTCCTGCGGGTAATACAGAGCTCGCGATCGCTCGCGTTCGGCAAGCCTCATCTAGTGATCCTACAAGAAGTGATCGGAATATGTTCCGCCATGTTCATCTAAATTATCGTCTTAAGTATATCTATATATACTTTTTACATCAACATGGCGGAAAAAATGCATGCAATTTCCCATTAAAGCCCTTCTATGATTGGCATTTATTCCGATCACTTCTTGTAGGATCACTAGCCTCATCCGGAGTCCAAACCGAGGCGCGTGAATCACCCCTGTCTTGCCTCTCGCGAGCGCCTCGCAGCAGTTGCGATGCTCCCGCGGTAAGACTCGCGCGCGTAAACGCACGCGCGCTCCCGCGACTTTTCTCCTCTTCCCCTTGTATACTTGTGCCTCCTGCGGCGTGACTCTGGAAGCCCGACCTCCGTGTACCGCATCGCGCGAAACGTTACACGCACACGCGCGCGCAAGGCATTCCGAGGCACAGGGGCAGCAACGTCGCTCTTCGTTAAACACTCGGGCCGTTTAGCTTCCTCTCGGTCCCTCTCGCGGGGCAATATATTATTACCCCCGCGGTGCCGCTGACGCGCCGTGCGCCTCTCGCTCTATCCCCGTCTCCCTCTGTTCTCCTACGGTATATGTAATATATGTAACCGCTACCGCGATGTGGCTTGGCTTGATAGAACCTGGGTTGCTCGAACGCCGCGTTTGGATCGCTTCCAAGAGCGGTGCCTCTTTCGCGGGCGCGTTCGCGCTCCCATGTGTGCGCCAGTGGCCATGCGGTTTTTTTTTAGTCCTTAGTCTGCTGGGGTATATAGGTGCGCAGAGAAGAGGGGTCGATCTGCTGTCGTTTCGGAGTAATTTGTTGGAGGCGCTGAATGCTGTGGGACTGGGGTAATTTTTACCGCGAAACTAGCAACGTAACCCTGAGACACCACATAGGTATTGCTGTAACTTTTACCGCAGTATTACCGTAAACATTTCTGTATGCGTACGATTTTCCAACGTTACCGTGGTTTCGCGGTAAAAATGACGAAGATCCTCGTCTCCGCGTGCGCCACTGCAAATTTAGACGGTCCTTTGACGGATGAAAAAGATTTTTTACTTTCGCAACTTTGTTCACACCTCGGATCGCGAGCAAGAGACTGCGCGTGCAATTATAAAAAAAAGAAAAACTCCTTGATCCCTCGACGCATCACCAGCCGCGCTTCGCAGTTCACGGAACCGTCGGCACCTCTGAAGCCCCGCCCGATGATATTTATAACCGATTCGTCGCCCGGCGGTCATTATGCACCCGTAAATCCCCCGGATTAGGCGAAGAATAATTTCGCGAGCGCGCAGAGTCTTTAGCTTCGACGGCAGCGGCGTCAGGCCTCCGAGGCGTCGGCGCGCGCGGTCTCCAAAAGGGGGCCCGCGGGGATTTTCATTGATCAACGCGGAGCCCGCGCTATTTTTACCCCCTTCCGCCCGGGACATTTGTAGTTCTTGTAATTTCTCCGGCTCCGCCTCGTTGACGCTTTGATTTACTCGGGCCCTTTGATGCCCGTGTAAAATCCGCTGTACTGATAAATTGATGATTTACACCGGGACAAACGCGAGGCAAGTGCTTCCCCGAGCTCGTTAGCTTCTCTGCCTACTCCGGCGCCCCCCCCCCCCTTCCATTTTTTCAATTCCCCTGATCGCGGTACGCTTTTAGAACGGGGATCCCTGCCGGCTCATACGCAGTTGGAGGAGGAAAAATTGCTCGGTTGTATTTATTTCAAAAATCATCCTCGTCGAAGCGTACATCGCGCGATACGCAAAAGAGTTGTATCGCGCGCCTTCCGAATCGATAGCCGCATTGAAATTCAGTTGACTGTACCGAGTAAACTTTGTAATCGCGCGTCTGTATTCAAATTGAGCGCAACTTGGCCGCTTAATTCGCTGGCTGTCGGGCCGGAGGGCGAGCGAGGGAAAAAACAACGCCGCCCACGCTCTTGACGCTTCAACACCGCGGGGAATATAATGCGCGCTATGAGCGCACGTGTACAACAGGGAGAGCGGGAGAAAAGAGAGAATTAGACGCGCGAGATGAGGCGGCTCGGGTGCAGGTGCGACAGAGAGAACAGTGGCACACGCGAAAGGTGCGGAGAAGGACAGCGGGCGACGGGAGCAGAAGAGGCAGTTCGAATTCTCCGCGGCACTTTGCAAAGAGAGGACCGGCGGCGGCGGCGGCGGCGGAGCAGAGCAGCGGAATCGAGCAAAGTTTGTCGACGGCATTAAGTCACTCTCTCGTGGCGTTATTTATAGCGCGCGGGGGCCTGCGTGTGCATGCATACACTTATAAACCGCACGGTTTGTCGCTCGCGCGGCGCTGTCGCTGACAATTCAGCCCCCTGCGAGCCCCCCTTCTGGCCCCTCGTCCGCGGCCTGCCGGTCGGTCCGCGTGAAAGCCTTTTATAATGAAAAGTCCTTCTAAATCTTGTCTTTTAATTTGCGATCGCGTACCCCCTTTTTTTTTGTTTTTGTCTCCCGAGCACTTCGACGCTCCAAGGATCGCGCTGGGGGCAGGACATTGTTTTCCGCGTACGATTGATTCGACCGTTGAAGGTCGCTCGAGGAAATGTGGTTTTTTTTCCGGCGGCGGCACCAGGGTTTTTTCGTTTTCTTCCTTTTTTATTTTAACCAATCAGTCGATATACACCAAACATAAACCCAATATTGATTCATCATATTATATAGTGAGTCAGCGAGACGGCAACGTGCGCTGGAATGTACAAATCTTGAGATTACCGTGCGAAATTAAACAGCTGATTGGATTATTCTTAAAAATAACCATATTTACCATGATACATTTACCACGTTTAAGCGTTAAAAATTTTGCAAATTAACATGCGAATACTGTAGTGTGTGTTTGTTCAAGTGCTCCTCACCGAGACATATACATTTTGTGACAAGCATATTTGTGGCACCTCATAAAGGCTGACAAAATGTAATGACAAAGAATTCCACAATTCATAAAAAGGATTCGAATGGAAATATTTTTGTTACTCCGTGTGCACATGAACTATAAATCCATCATATCAATGACAAGTATGGATGTCGAATCTCAACAACTATACATGATCTCAATAAGACGTTCAAATAAATGAGAATAAATTTTAATCAAAAGATATTTTTAAGATAAGCATTCACGTATTTGAATAAAAGTAGGAAAATAATATTTTTTATATTTAAATTAATTTTATAAATTTTTTTTTTTTCAAGTATTGTCGAAGCTAAAAATTGTTGTCAAACCTTCTAATCTTGTCAAAACAATACAATTTTATTACGGTTATCACGTTAACATGTTCTATTTATCAAGACTCATTGAATACCGATTTCATGATGGCTTTAGAGAAATAGATCATTTGACATTTTATGGGGATCACTGTATTGGATTCAAAATGATGTATAAGTAACATTATTGTATCCCACTCGTGAATTTCTTTCATTTAATACCCCTATTAAGGGGTTCTTAAATTGACCATTGTGTGGTGGCCGTCACATTGGATCTACTACAAAAAATTGATTGACAGACTTGTCTCGGACAAACAGACAAAAAACGCGTTGAATGAACGTTTGTAAAATTGAAATCTAATCATTGCTAACTGTTACAAGTATCGGTCCGTGCAGTGTCAAAATACATCACTGAACAACAGAGTCGCACTTGTGTATCGGTTCGAGATGTGTGTGTGTGTATGAATGCCGGCGGCAACGTCTACATATCACTTATCGTTGAGCTTTACGGTTACGCACGTGTCCGTAAGTGCACATACATGTATATAGGATCCGAATGTAGGGAAAGGCCGATCGAGCCACCGGCTTTCTCAACTCAGTATCATCTTTTCGAAGATAAGTTACCATGCGTATACGCATAAATAAATGCGAAGAGGAAAATGAGCAGGTAGCACGTGTTGCCATATCCGCAGTTTGCATTTATCTTATTCCATTTTCTGGCTTCTTTTTTTTTGTTTTTTCTAGTTCTTATTTGTTTCTTTTGCTTGTATGAGTTGTGCATGAGTTCCTTTTGCGATTGTATACCTGATGGGACGTGCGTTTCTTGTGTCTTGTCCTCGGTCTTGTCAATGTGAAGCGTGTAAATTTAAAATGAAATTGTAACTATTCACGATATCGGAAACATAAATTTTCTTCTGGTGTCATTCTTTGATTGATTTTGTAACTCCTAATGCAACGGTATCCATGCAATTGTGATTTCTCAGACGTTCTGTTATGTGTACATGTATAAATATGTACGTTGATCAATTTGATAATCAGATGTGGTTTTATCACATATAGTTTAAATAAAGTTCTTATCTCGTACATGGATTGGACGATAATTAATCGAAACGTCGGCTGCGAAAGAAAAATTCATATTACGTATTAATTCAACAGTGGTAGTTGATTGCCTTGTCAAAAGGATACAATACAGTAAGGTGATTTGCTGTTAGCTGTATCAGACCACTCCAGCGATAATTTACGAGCCAGAATAATTTTATTTCGAGCTTGCTCCAGCACCATCGTGATTACAATACAGTCAGCCAGTCAGAGATTCGAACAATCTCCGAAACATCATGATCGAATGTAATATTCCTATCCGCTTAATTGAGTCCTGAAATCCTAATCTACGGAACGACGACAACTACAACGACAGCTGACGAATGATTGATATAACGAAGCTCGCTTGAAACCGCCGCTATTCGGGTCTTTTTAATTCCCATACGCCGGCCATAAAGTACTCTATCCCGCTCGTGCGACTGTTTGTAGAGTTTAGAGATAGCCACGGGGCAAATTAATGCGACAAGTCCCCGAGTGAGCGAATGAGTCCTCTTGTTGTCTCATCCCACTCGGCTCCTCTAATCGAAAGCGTATGCGCACGCTAATATATTATTCGCGGTGCTATCGAGCGTAATAAAGTTTCTCGATAAAAGTTGCAGCAATGAAACACGAAGAGATTGGTGCGCGCGTGCGTCTGGGTTTCTGTCGCTGTAATGTTGGGGCAAGAAAAATTTCGAGATAGGAGTGTAATCGCTCCTTCGTCCGAACTCTGCTTTATCTTTAATGCTAGCTCATTATACACGACCTGCTCTGGTGCAAGGTGTTTTTTATCACTGCTGTACAGGTCGTCAGATGTGCGCAGTACCAGTATGTGGAAAAATTGTAATCATTGAAATTTGTTGTAAATATAATGTATTGTAAATAAATCAACGAGCAACTAATCTTTTTACGATTTAATTTTGGCTAGGCGAATGCGATAAGTGCATAAAGTACGGACAACCAAGTCATCTACATTACAAAATCAAACTTTCTACAAATTCTGTCAAGCGAGTACACTGTTCGGAATAAAACAAAAATAATCCAACACCTATGTCCACTGTTTTGCAAACCCTCGCGTGTAGGCCTGACAGGAGCGAGAGACCCCAACCTTTTTTCTCCAATCGGCTCGCTCAGCCCTCCCCCATCACAACGATTCCACTCCTCCTCCTGCTCCACGAACAACCGCTGCGGTTCCTCGCAACTAGAAAAGGTCGATCCGAGAAGCAGAACAGCAGCAGTAGGGTAAAGCTCTCCCACTTATACGTACCCACCACCGCTGGTGCTCTCGGAGCGGATTGTTACGAAAGGATTTGCGGTGATCCTCCTCCCCCGCGTCCTCAGCCGGGACCTATCTAATTTGCATGCTGATGGTAATGGATGTGTTTTTCCCCCCTCTTCTTCCCGCTTTTGTCCTCCTCCTCCTCCTCCTCCTCCTCAACTGTACCTTATACACTCTTTCAATTCCTTCTCCGCTCTGTTTCCGCGATTCTACAGAAGACACCCGGCGCGGGGGGAGGGTATATATGTATATGCATAAGGGAATACAATATAGGCTGTTCAGTTCTGCATCTGCTCCCGTGGCGCGGGGACGAGCGACGACTTTTGCAAGAGTCGACTGCCGAATTATTCTTGGGCACGGGGGCTGGCTGTTTGCTGGAATTTCGATCGCGGCTGAGTTGTCGGGGAAGTTTTGGCCGAGAAGCGAGGAGTGTTATTAAATTAATTTGAATAGATCGCGGGCTGATGTTGCAGCAGTCTCGAACCGAGGGAATTTTCGATGAGTTTTTTCCCCGGGGTTTTCAAGGGGGCGAGCCAAGCATCTCTGATTCCTCGTGCACATGCGGATCTTGAGGCTTTTGAGCACATCGTGGGGGCAGGAGGAGTACAATACACACGGCAGGACGACGAACCGGTATAATGAGCGCAAGCCCGTGTCAATGTGCAGTAAAGTTTGCTCTCTCTCCCCGCTCCTACTCTCACACAAAGTCCATCACGTATAAAAGCAAGAGAGAGAGAGAGAGAGAGAGAGAGAGAGAGAGGGGGCGAATAAAAGAGTGGAAGGAAGGAAGGAGCTACAGCCAGCGTCCGAGGCGGAGCGAGAGGCGCTTGGCGGAGGACGAAATAGGAGTACCTGCCTGCCGAGCGCGCGCAAGCAATAAGAGAGAACGCCCACCGAAGGAAGGCCGCCGCCGCAACGGTGCGCGCGGTTAATACACGGTGATGGGCACAGCGCGTGTGTAAGTATGGCCTATACCTGCCTGTACCTTATACCTATCGCTCGCGACGCCGATGGGGGGAAAAAAAACCAGCCCGGCTGTTAACAAGATGGTGCTCACTCGGGCGCGCACTGCAGGGTATAACCCCTCGTACATGTATACTGCTCTCGGGTCTCTCTCTCTCTCTCTCTCTCTCTGCGCTCCCCTTTTTCGCCCACATGCGCGATGCGACCGAGCGGCGCCTCCTCCACCTATACACGCGTGTCCCCGGCACCCGAGCCACAACCACAACCGCGCGGACAGGCAGGAGCAGCGGCTATATAGGTATATACTGTAATGTACAAAAGGACCACACATTCGCGTGCCTGCATATGTTATATTGTTATACGTGTCCTTTCGGCATGGCTGCAGTGCTTGCACGAGGCAGTAGTCCCTTCAGCTCCTGCGCTGGGGAATTTTTTTGTTTTCTTCTTACCGGCTACACACGTACTTGTATACATACAAACAAACAGACGCTGCGTCGGCGTCGCAGGAGGACGTAGTGGAGCGCGGGGGGAAAATTATGCACGCGCGTGTACTGTAATATTGTTCCGAGTGTGGCTCACCGCCCGCGGGGAGTATATGCCTAATAAGATCCTCTCTCTCTCTCTCTCTCTCTCTCTCTCTGCCACGATGTGCGGATTCCCCCCTGGCCTCCGGCGAAGCTTGCTTGCGTTTTCGACAACGCTGCTCTTTTGTTCGAGCTCCAAGGTACAAGCGTCCTATAGAGCTTATGCGGGCCCGAAATCGTACGACGCTTAAAGGAGATTCTTAAAATACCAAACGCAAAAACTGCTCAAGGGCTGTGAAGGTGCTTCGAGAGGAGGGTTTTATAGTGTACTGCGCGGGGTTGGCTATTTTTTTCGAACAAGGGTGAGAACCCCACTCTGTTGGCTCATCATCGTCCACGGGACAACTGGATCGGTATACTTATTGCCTCGCTTATTGCGGCTCGCGTCACCTCCTCTTTCGTGTACTGGATCGGCTTGGGCTTTATCCAACCCCACATCGACGCAGTTCCTTCGGTCTCGATTTTTAAGTACTGCGACTCTGGATGGGCATCCGT
>JAPYYV010014713.1:0-13352 GCA_030522625.1 Copidosoma aretas
CTGTATTACTGTATACGGGACGCACGCGCAGATTTATAACCTAAAAAGTCGGGCTTCTCTCTCACACCCCCCACCACAGGTAGACAACCTCCTTAAATATACTGAATTGAATCAAAACACTAGTGGCTTATTGATATAAACGATTTTTTATGGTGGTTTAAAAATTCAAGTATCAGACTTAAAAGTAAATAGTTGCGCGGTCGCCGAGGCTCTATCTGCTACTCAAACTTACCTCATAGCGCTTCAGTACAGCTGTATCAGTATCATGATAAATTAATTCTTTAAATATTTTTATGTTATAAAATAATGTGGAAGTTTTTAAAAAACCTTTGAACAAATAATTCAAGAAAAAAATTAAATTAATATCTAAAAACGTTATATCGCTAAGAGTCAGTTGTAAAATGTATAAGAGATGCGTAACTTTTGGCTTACGTGAAATAAAAATGGAATATGTAACAACAATTAATCTTTTTCAGTAGAGTAATTGAGATGAATATGATTTTCATCAATTTTGATATCATTAATTGTACTATGCGAGTAACAAACCATAGAATATTTTATAAATCCATTAGTCTCTTGTACAATAATTTATTCCTTTAAATTATCTAAAGCAATATTAAATATACAATTTCAAACAATTTTTTCGGTCATTTCAGAAGTAATATTGTGTAAAGGAGGCCGGGGTAAATGGGGCACCGGGGTAATTGGGGCACTTGCTGTTACTTTGAAACAAAAGTAAACAAATGAAAAATAAAAAATAGTAGATTAAAGTGTAGAGTCTAGGCAATCTTTTTGGAAAAAAATACAGCTGAATAAAGTTGTATTTTTTCAAATATAAATCACCAAAGATGACCTCACATATCTCAATAAAAAAATGGTTTTTTTCTCCAGCTGTAGTTCATTTAAAACTTATGAAAATAAAAAATTATATGAATAGTTTCACGCGTGATTCAGTATGTAGGTTATAAGCTTCAATTACGTGCAAAAATCTTCACTATTGTAACATTGATTATTTAGCAAATATTATTTAAAAAAAATATTACTTCCGGGGTGATTGGAGCGCTTTTCGGGGTAAATGGAGCGCTTTTTTTGAGAAAAAAATTCGTTTAATATATCAGTCCTGGTCAACTCTGATCATCCAAGAGCTGCTCAAATACGTTTTTTATATCTATAGCAATAATCTAGAGCTAACCAGAGCTGCCAAAATAGAATTACCGAGTCAATATACCCTGAATCATTTTCTAACCTCGAAACTGCTGTGTAGCCTAAGAATTATAACACTTGTTTTTACGTAAAAGTCATGTATTAAGTTTCTGTTTAGCTAATATTTAGTGAGAAAATACCAAAAATAGGAGTCAACCCCAAAATAGTATCAATATATTGTTAAAAAGTAGTATGGGTTTACTTGCACGTAATATATTCATTTTAAGTATTTTCTTATTTGTTTTGACAAAAAATTGAAGAACATACTGTATAAAATACAAAAGACAAAGCGCTAATACAATTGTTTTGCCGATTATGTGTTTCAATTTATTTTAATAGAAGTGCCCCATTTACCCCGGGGAAGTGACCCATTTACCCCAATCGTTGTAAAGTTTGTACCTGCTGCGGTATTTTTTATTTTTAAATTTGTTCAGATTGATTAAAGTCATGAAAATTTTTACATGTACTTCAAAGTAGCTCCCTTACACTATGCATTATTTTGTATCTATATTAACATTTTAATTCAACTCTTATTGTATTTTAAAAGAGAGCAGAAAACGAAAAGTGCCTTATTTATCCAGGTCATCCTTACGAGAGGAACAGTTAAGAAATTTTTTTTCTTACGTATCTACATAAGTTAGAAATATAAAATTTATACTAATAATTCGTAACTATATTACAATATATTATAGATAAGAATTAAAGAATAAGTTAAGTAATCATTAAAAATCTTCTCAAAAACAAAATGTATTAACGATAATAATAGGGACATAGGGAGTTGGCGCGCAGAGGGGCAAAGCTCCAGTAGTGTACATTCTCTTATTAGTTTCGGTTTGTTTTCATCCAAAAAGGTTTCTGCAGGACATTGATCGATTTTATAGCATACAATATTCTATAACATTTAAAGAAAAATTAATTGATTTATTTCTTAAGCTAGATATTTAACATAAATAATTACGTAGCCACGTAAAAAGCAAAGAAATCAATTCGTTAAACAGAATCGATTTTTGAAAAACTACAAAATCCAAATTATAATAAAATTATTAAAACACTAATAGATACCAAAAAACAAAAAACAATCTGCTATGTCACATTCTGGTAGGTAATTTCTGAGATATGACTGATGTGTTCTCACTAATACATCCACACATTCTCGTCATTTATTTTTTCCATCTTAATACGTTACTTAGCATGAAATTTTATGATGTTTTAGTTTGTATATCATAAAATATGCTAAAATAACGTTATACATCTCGAAATTCGATTTTTTTTTTTAAATTATCTCAAATTAATAAAATAAAAATTGTAAAAAAACAAATCAATAAAATTAAAATTTTTTTTACATCGGTCATAGGTATTCAAAAGCAATCAGCTTGGTTTAGTTTGAATCTGTTGAGTACATCCTAAAAGATACAAATCTAATTTATAGTAGTGGGTTACGTACAAAACAAGAAATTAAGTTAATAATAAAAATAAATAGCAAACACAAAAAGATATATATGATACTTCGTTATAAGGGTATAACAAAGAGCATAGTAAATGTAAAAGATTTGGGGGAAAATTTAACTATAAATACGCAACAAAAAATTATCAATATCATCGATTTTTTTATTTTCATTCTATTAATTTTTTTGATAAAATAGATTTTTTCGCTTTTAATGTAAGATAAAATATTTTATGTATAAAATCCAAGACATTATGCCATTTTATACGAAAAAATGTTTTAAAAGAAAGACAAATTAATAATGAGAGTATATGGGATGTAAGTAAGGATATTGATATGTTAAATACAAAACTGATTTATCCGCTTTTGAGCGTGATCATAGAATATGTTATGTTATAAAATCTTAAAGACCAAGCAATTGCATACAAAAGACTTCTTTGGATAAAAACTAATGGAAATTTGTTAAGGAGAGAGTGTGTGTATATGTAAGAGAGTAAGTATATACAGTTATATATATCTCTTTATCTATTAGTTATTTGCGTGGGGCATTCCACATATCCCCCCCACCACCTCCCAACAATCCTATCACAGCCCCTCCCCCCCCCTACAAAATAAGGGAAAATTATATTGTTTTCTCAGTTATTCGTACTTAAAATATCCGCCCCCCCGTTCCCCCCCACGAAATTGTTGCCCCCCCCCCCCCCTCTTAATAATGTATAAAACGTAATTTTTTTTTAAATGAATTACAAGGATATAGAAACAAATATTTTAAGCCTTGAATCATTAAAATCACTCGGAAGGTTTCCAAGATATGAGTGATTTTCCACAAAAATATAAGTATTTCTTTAATAAAAACTTAACAAAATATGTTATCACAATGACTTAAAATGGAAAATAAAGCTCTTTTAAAGCTCTATCAGATGTTACTATTTTACAATTTGAGTGCAATTTTTTCACCCTTAAACAAGTAAAAAACCTGTTTTTTAACCATAAAAATCGTTACAAAAACCTTAATAAGGTATAAAACTGAAATTCTTTTTTGGATTAATACAAGGATATAAAAACAAATATTTCAAGCCTTAAATCATCAAAATCACTCGAAGGTTTCTAAGATATGAGTAATTACCCACAAAAATCTCAGTATTGCTTTAATAAAAACTACACAAAATATGATATTGAAATAATTCAAAATGGAAAATAAAGGTATTTAAAAGCTTTATTAGATGTTACCATTTAGAAATTTGGATTTAATTTTTTTAACTCTTAACGAAGTGAAAAACCTGTTTTTTGACCATAAAAGTCGTTATAAAGACCTTAACAAGATATAAAACTTCAATTTTTTTTCCGAGCCACCATAAGGAGGTTGAAACAGAAATTATAAGCCCCAAATCATTTAAATCGACCGCTGGGTTCCTGAGATATGACAGATTACATACATACACACACACACACACACACACACACACACACACAGAGAGAGAGAGAGACAGACTTTTTCAAAAAATGGTATTTTTTCATTTTAGACACTATATGAAACATTTCCAACGTATTTCTAGAAAAAAATTTTTTTTTATCGATGTAAAGCTTCCTCTATAAGGAAGCAAAAGTTTTAAAATACATTTTATATTATCTGATTCTTTTATCTATTTTTCCACACCGCCTAGGAGGCAAACAGATGGACTTGACATATACAAATGATGAATGGTTATATTTATTTATGATTGTTATACTCTATAATATGATCATAAATAATTTTATCAATTTTACACCTATTTATTTGTGAGTATAAAGTTTTTTCTTAACTTTTTTGTTTTTGTTGAAACAGATAGATCTGAACTATTAAGATCAAATGATTAACTAATGCGTGATAAAGATCACAGAAAAATAATGCAGGTTAATTAATATGATAACACAGGTATCAGAGGAACTAAAAACGATAGAATCAAAAGAGGATAAATATTGAAAAATCAATGAACAGGATTTTAGAATAATTGCTAAAATACGGAAGATTACAGGTAAACTCAAGGACTGGTCAAAAAATAAAATAAAGGGAGTACACAAGTTGAATTTAAGACTTAAAAAAAAGGTTAAAATGAATTATCAGAGATAAAAAAATTGAAAATTCGATGAAAAACTAAGTAAAGTGTCGGAGAGCAAAAATTAAGATAAGTTTTCGAAAATAATTGGAAATTCGAACCGAAAAAAAATGGATGTGAATAAATAAAGTGGCATACAAGAATAATTTGAAAAATGTGTTAGGTGATAACTATGAGGCAAGTTACAGGGGAAATAAAAAAAGGACCATAGAAATTAACAGCAAAGTCTGGGAGGATTTTGACAAGGATATATCGATCATTGAATTTTAGAAAAACCTACGGGGGGGGGGGGGGGCGGCAGAAAAGCCGCAGAAGACAAAAAAATTGTGGAAGAAAATTTCAAAAATCTTCCCATGATTTGAATGACTAAATTAACCAACATGCTTAATGTGTTATGGACAGAAACACAAATTATTGAAGAGTGGAAAATAGCAAGAATCTAGCCGAACTACCAGGTAGGGTGGAGTAAAAAAACATTATCAACTACACAAGAGTTCCGTTATTAAATGAAGGATACAATATATTAGCCATTATGATTGAAAGAGTAAAAAAATAGCTGGCTTTAGAGCAAAAAGAAGAATAAGGGACCATGATTTATACTAAATAGTTTTAAGGTAGTAGTTGACCCACAGTCACGCATGCGCAGTAGACCTTACATGGACAGGAAAATCTTTTGCATGTGTGCGTGTACATGTCCCGTTTTGCTTCTATATAGATATATTAGCTCCGTTTCGCTGTCAGCATTCAGTAAAAATTTCAATCTTTCGATCAAGATTATTCAACAACCATACCGCTAAGCATATTCATTTTTAAATATTTAATGTCTTATAGTATTTTACTTCATCTGTTAGTTTTTGTAAAGATTCATCGTTTTTTGGCTGAGTGAGCAGTGTTTACGTTGCTCTTGGAATAACTTTTTCTATGACACACGTACTAAAACTCTAATATTAAAAGCGCAATATTTTCGTTTCAGCACCGCTGAGCCTTCTGAAATTGTAACAGTAGATCAAGAACAGTTTAAGGAATACATGTTAAAAATTTCAAGAAATTTCGTCGTCTCGTCATTTCATCAACTACTACCTTAATGAAAATGAACTAAACCAAGGGGGCAATAAATTAAATGCTGTCTTTGTAGACGTTAAAACATCAATTGATAGAATCAATAGAGAAAATTTCTGTAAGAAGTTAGACATTATAAAAATAGATATAGAATTTTAAGAATGTTGAAAATAATTTATCAATGCACACAAAAAATGAGATAAAAAGAATATATACGATAAGTGAATTTAGAATAATAGAGGAGATGTTACGGTAGAAAAAATTAAAATGCAATGTTTTTAATTTTGTTATGACATTGTGTCACGCACGGAGCATTCGGAACAAACAAAGAAGATGCTGAAAGACTTAGATAAATATCGTACAAATAATAGGCTGGAAGCATGAAGAAAAAAACCTTAATTTTGAGGAATGGAGAAGGGATAGAAAAAGATCTTTTTAAATATTACGTGGAGGTATTTTGAGTTTGAAACGAGTATTAGGATCTTGAAGTGTGGTTCTTAACGAAAAATTTCTTCTCGTGGCAAGTAGAAAAAACTACTGGAAGGATACAAAGGGCTGTCAACGCAGTTTGGGGCTCAGGAAAAAGAGAGAAAGTAAACAGTTTGATTCGAAGATTATTTCTTATAGTTTCAATGATAAAATAAGGATGCTTATACGGTGCGAAGACTGCGTGATAAAAAAAAAAAAAAGTAGAAACAAATGGAAGCCAATTTACAAAAATAATGTTGGGTTTAAACGCAAGCAGACCAGGATATACATGTAAATAAGAAGGATAAGGATTGTCATGAAGTAGACATAAGAAACAGGTCTGATAATTACTTGCACAGTTTAAAAATAGATAGCTCATGATACTAATTGCGTAGTTAAAAAATAGATAGGAGCAGGTAGATACACATGATTATTGGAAAAATTATTCATCTTTATCAATAAAAATCCTACAAAATTGGGTAACGTAGTTAAGGGGGCTCCAGCGGGAGAAGTTGAGAGGTCATAGGTAGTTTAATTGATAGATAAGAACCTGCTGATTCCCGCGGTGTCTTTATTTACCCCTCTAACATTGAAAATCCATTTGGAAAAATTATGAATATGTAGTGTTACGTGTATCCAACCCTTCTCTATGTAATCGTTTGATAAAAGAGAGGCTGGCAGTATATAGCGGCACGTTCAACCAAAAATGGATCAACGATGACGTGCGCGGCATTTTTTCTGAAAAAGTTTTATTTGTAAATCGCTAAAAATCAAATAAAATATTATAAAAAAAAATCAAAACATAGGATCGACGTGTTTTTTTATCCTTTTTCTTGAAATGACGTTCTTTTTTCTCTAAAATATCAATTTTGAGGTTAGAATCGTACTTTCGTGTTGAAGTCATGTTTTCAACGTCGGGGCCAACTGAAATCTAAAAAATAAGACCACTGATGGAAAAAGGAGGAAAAAGAACGTCGAAGATAACTTTAAACATAAAAGGCAAATGAAATTTGGTGTTACTAAAAAATCTAAGAAAACAGCGGGTCCGACCAAAATAGACGCACGGAGCGCCGTACGGTGTTTTAAATCGATGAAATTTTTTTGGAAATCAAAGAGCCTCTAAACCAATGGTCCGATTGTAGTTTTTTTTTTTTTTTTTTTTATTAAAGCTTCCGTGATACAGTTAAAAGAAAAAGTGTACACGATTCATGAAAATAATATTCTACCCTTAAAATTGAGATTTTCTAAACAAAATTTGCAATTTGAGCTTTTTTGTTTTATGTGAATGACTATACAAGGATATTTTAAGAAAAGAAACGATAGGTCATTGTTTTTAAGATGCAATGAAGTAATATAACGTCAACGTATGAATTTCCAAAATGGTAGATCAAAAAGGGCGGACGACACTTCACAAAAAATAACTAACTTACTTAAATAATGTAGTAGGGTTTTTTTTTGGATCACTAACCACAATTATGATGTCAGATTTTTAAAATTCAATATGGCCTGGCAAAGAAGGTGGAAAATGCGTTTGAAAAAATTTTCAATTTACATAAAAATAGTTAAATAAGAGGTTATTCGTACAACTAACCTGGATTTGAATTGTTGGTTTTAAAAATTAAAAATGACCGATTAAATTGCAGATAAGACCTCATGAAACCTGCCCAGATCATTTTGAAAATACAGGGCACTAAGTGTTTTTTCGGGTCACTGGTTACTAACATGTAATTAGATTCGTATTATGGAATATAATAGGTCTCCTATGGTCAACGTGAATTGAAAATGAATTTGCTGTAATTGATTTATTTATTTTTTACGTATATCCCACCTTGATAATTTTTATGATAATATTGGACGTTTAAACAATAATTATCAGCATATTTTTAATCACGTTGGACTTTCATTTTTGATAATTATAAGGGTGTATTCACTGGAAAATTATAACAAATATGCCAATGAATATCAGAATGATACATAGTGAAATTATTTACAAATAAAAATCAAGACTCACGTTATTTTCTTAATGTAATGTTTTGGAGCAAACAATATATTTTTAGAGGAATTTAACGAAACCATAAATGAATTGTACGTTAGCAATTTTTTTTTTTTGAGATATGAGCAAGATCATGTACATAGATGATTAACTGCAAACTATTACGTTTAATCAACTGTTTTCAGGAATATTTAACAACATAAATTATTTGTTCACATTTAAAATATTAACATTAGTAACGCAATTTCGACTTTTTCCTCCGAGTAAAAAGAAAAATATAATATATATGATAATGAGTAATATTTACAATAATCTTTAGTAATAAGTGTGTGACCAATGTTTGAATGGTGATATTTATATGAATGTTTGAAATGTGAACAAATAATTTTTGTTGTTAGCTCTGTCTTAAAAAAATTTGATTAAACGCGATAGTTTGTAAAAGTAAAGTAGGTGATTTTCTTCAATTCAGATAAGATCCGTTGGGAGCAACGAATACAAACAAAAAGAAAGATGGTGCTTTGTTGGTATTACTATGTTTTGTCGACGGATTTTCCGACATCTTTAGGCTTTATTTACACCAAAAAACACATAACAAACAATTTAATATTAATAATTATTCAACAAATGATTTTGTCAACTTTTTCTAAAAATATCTTGTGTGTTCCAAAACCTTATATTATAAATTAACGAGAAACTTGCATTTTTATTTTTTATGATTTTACCATGTATGATACTGATATTTATTGGCATATCCGTAATAATTTTCCAGTTAATACAGCTTGATAATTATCAAAACGGTTACTACATCGTAATTAGAAATTCGCTTATGATTAATGTGTATTCATCCTTGTATATACATCAAACGTCTAATATAATCGTAACAATTAGCGCGTTGAGATGTACGTAAAAAAAAGTAATAAATCACAAAAATATTAATCAAATCATGTTGACCATAGTAGACCCATTGAGTTTTATAATGCGAATTTATCACATGTTAGTCACCTGTGACTCGAAAAAACACTTAGTGACCTGTTTTTTTTTTTTTTTTTTTTTTTATTTTTTTTTTTTGTTTTTTTTGTTTTTTTAGTAATCCAGATTAGTGGAACAAAAAAAAACTTTTTCTAAACTATTTTTTATGTGAATCAAAATTTTTTTTTTAAGCATATTCCACCATCTTGGCTCGGCCCTTTAAAAATTTAGGAATCTGACATCATAATCGTGGCCAGTGATCAAAAAAATCTCTTAGTACACTATTTTTTAAGTAAGTTGGACAGTTTTTTGAAGCATTGTCCGCCATTTTGGATCCGCCTTTTTGAATTTTTCATACCTGACGTATTAATCGTGGTCAGTGATCTGAAAACCCCCTAATACACTATTTTGAAAGGAGTTGGACAGTCCTTGGTAAGCGTTGTTTGCAATTTTTAATCCGCTATTTTAGAAATCTATACATTGACGTTAAATTACTTAATTGCATTTTGAACAACAACTACCTTTCGTTTCTTTTACTATAATATCCTTTAATAGTCAATTACATAAAGCCAAAATACTTAATTTTCAAAGATGTTTAGAAAATCTAAAATTTAGAGGCTAGGATCTTAATTTAATGAACCGGATACGAACATTAAAATGCTTCAACAAACAATCTAAAACGTATATTTTATGAATAAATATATTTTTATAAGTCCTCATACATAACATATATCACGTAAGATATTTTAAATAGTGTATTGTTGCTCACAATAGGAAAGATTGACTTAATTAATTGCGATTCGTTGATCACATCTGCCTTTTTTTACTTTTTTATTGTAATGACTATCGCTTTAATAATTTGTAAAAAACCTACGTTAAAGTGCTATTCAAACTTATGCGAAAATTATCCCGGTATTCAAAAAATTAAACAATTATTGTGCGATTGTCTAGAAGAAATAGGTATCGATTAAGTAAAATATCTAACTTGGCACACAAAGATAGATCTTTAGAAACTTGGATCGTTCATAGTGATGTTTTTGTGAAAACTTTTTCTACATGGCTTTTAACATTAAAAACACACCTATTTATTGGTAAACAACAGGGGATGCATTTTTAAACTACTGCAGTTTATTGTGTCTAGGAAAACACTAGGGAATATTTGAAAAAAAATTCACAACTGTAAATAAAGTGATGTATTTTACTGACGGAGTAGCCCAGCACTTCAAGAACCGCTACACTTTTGAAAAAAAGCGCAGGCATTTTTATTATTTCGGAGTTTTGTTAAAATAGAACTTGTATGCAACGGCCCACAAGAAGTAAGTACGGGAAGATAGCCTGGGTGCAAGTGTTAAAAGCAACGCTGGACGTGCGAGTTAAAGAAGGATCTCAGGGGATCCAATTTCCATACCTACAGCGCTTTATTAGTAGGCGCAAGATTTTTTTTAAAAACATCATCTGTTTTTATTATTCTGAAGATCTGCGGGTAGAGTAAATGGTACTTTATCCTACCACAATGTGTCTGTTTTGAATGATTGCAATCGTCTGGCGTTTAGTCAGTTTTCTGCTTCTGATGAAGTTCATTTACATCCGCCAATCAAGCAATTGAAAGAAGATGCAAGACTTAGTTTGAAAAGAAAGAAAAAATCTATAGTGAACTTGTCAAAAAGTGAAAAAAGCAGGGATTGATCAAAAAAACGCAAGTAATTAAGACAATATTTTCTATTTCAAGTAACAAATCACTATTTAAAATATTTGACGTGATATAGTTTATGTATGTTGACTCATAAAAAATATACTGATTCATAATGGATACGTTTTGGATTTTTTTGCGCGTACACAACTATAATAGTCCGTTTGTCAAAGCGTCGCAGCTCTCCGTGCGACTATTTTGGCCGGACACTCTCTTTTCTCAGATTTTTTAGGAAGAACTAGTTTTTGAAAAAAAAACGCCACCGTCAGAAAAAGGAGGAAAAAACACGTCGTGCCTACATATTGCATTTGTTTTTCTAAGATATTTTGTTAGATATTTAGCAGGTTACAAATAAGACGATATTTTCAATAAATACCGCGCACGCCATCGCTGTTCCGCTTTTGGCTGGACGTACCCATAGCCCGCGTGAGAAAGCATGATTCCTTCACATTCCTACTTTTAGAGTACTACACTTTTTTATTTTTAGTTAAATAATAAAAAAATGCGCCAATTAAGAATTTGGATATCCCTCGTCCGAAAGAGGTGCGATATTCATTAATGTAACACTTTATGGAAAAAATTTATTTTTTTTTTTACATTTTGCGACATTCACCTTTTCAGTACCTTTTTTGCTTTATATTCTATTATGGGAAATATAAGCTATCAAAAATTAAAGAATTCGGTGATTTTTGGCTTGGAGACTTATTTTGAAAAATTCATAACTCTAATTCTATTTGAACTAGAAAATATATCTTTTACATTTCAAAGCTAATAAAAAGACCGTTCATTAAAAATAGATTTATTTAAAAGTTTTTTTAACACATTCATATTATTATGAACAATTCAAGTTTTCAAATTAATTTTTTACAGTTGCCCCCACATCGCAGCGAATTTTGAGTTCAACTATTGTGTTCTACGTCAAATTTTACATTAAAAATATTATTTCTATTTATGAAGAAATAATTATCAATAATGGAAGAGAATTAATTCATCTAGCGCTGCACGACATATTAGCGCACGAGTTCTATTGCATACCTTATTTCCATGCTCCAGGGTTGGTAGTGCTATGGAGGGTATGAAATAGTAGAATAGTGACATCTGTTGGCGGAAATAGTGAAAAATAGTGACATTTTTTGTGCTGATTTTGAAAATTTAATAACGATAAGACTTGGTTATATCACTATATCAGAATTTATTAGTAGTCATTTTCAGTATATCCGAATCATCGAATAAAAACTGAGGTTAATGAAATATAAATGCTATTATAGGAACACATTAAAGTTCTTTAATTTTAACTAGACCTACAGGGCACAAAAATTGCATTAAAGCTAAATATTTAGGAACTAGAGGTCACACTAACAATAACACTAATGATAATAATAATAAAGAGATCATCTTAACTACCCACTTTCGGATTTTTCTAACGTATTATTTTTTCTTTTAGCGTGTGTGTGTGTGATTCAAAATTATACCCACACATACATACGCATTACTCCAAATCAAACAAGTTCAATATTTGTTGAAATTCATTCTTGGCGGCTTCACTTACCAAATCTCGGAGCCAAAAGAAAAAAGAAGAGGAAACGTAACATGGGACATTTCGTAAGTGAAGCTGCCAAGTATGGATTTTAAAAAATATTGAACTTGCTTGGTTGCGAGTAACGCGTAAGCATGTGTAAATGTAATTTTAAACTTTACATACATACACACGCCTTATAAAAAAAAATGTATATGAAAAATCCGAAAGTGGATCGTCAAGATGATTTCTTAATTAAAATAATTGACGTGTACATTGATGAAAACTCTTCTTAGCCACTACTGCAGAGCTACATCACATTTTTAGTTTACATTATGTGCGCATATAAGTGCTGGGCTTGTCAGTCACTTATTGTCACAGTGCCCAGGAGATACACTCTCTTAAGTCTCTGAACTTTTTCTGAGCTCTGTAATGGTGACACTAGTGCCCTTATTTCAAAAATAGTAAGAAAAGTGTCGCGTTTTTAAAATGGTAATAGTGACAATAGTGACTTGCTACCTACCCTGCGTGCCTCGTATCATTTTGTTAGTAATATAACAGCTCATCTAATACGTTTTATTAAACTTACTTGCAATCACGACTTTATATAAATACAAATAAAGTTAATAAATAGTTGAAAAAGCTGATTGGAGCCGATAATAAGTTAATTAATTATTATTTTAATACATAATTATTAGTACATAAGAACCTTATTCTGAATTGTATCACGCAATGTTTATATTAAATCTTAATGCATTAGGGGAGACCGGGGAATGACGGACACCTATTCTTTAACAGCTCATTACAGCTTTACGTTTAAAGTTAGATAAACTGAAAAAATCGATTTGTAAAGAAAAGAGAATGTAGTTATCATAGCACAAGCAAATTTAATAAAAATAATAAACATTTTTGTT